>JAPMOB010228287.1:31067-70286 GCA_029875015.1 Lepomis gibbosus
AGAAACTCCCGAGCTGTGATTGACAGCTGGGAACGTCTGCTGTCCCTGGTGTCCATACTGTATGTGGTCAGAAGGCAGCTGTGTAAAGCACCGTTATGTTTCTGCAGTGTTATCACACCTTTCTATGACGAGACCTGCTCTCGCCTGAACTCGCCCACTGCCTTGGTCACGTGGTTAGCCGCTGTAGGGCTAACGTGGGGGTGCGAAGACTGACAGAAAAAAATGAGTGTCTCTGAGCGAGCGCCGCCAAGCAACGCTGTTATGTTTAATTCCCCCCCGCCCCCAAATTCAGTCCTCTGTCTCCTGATTGGCTCCCTACTCCTGAGGCTGAGCCCACCCCCTCTCCCTCGTTTTTTTTTTGCCGAGGGGCCGCCAATCAAGGTGACTGACGTGGTGAGTGGGGTTAGGGGGACTAAATGAAGGGATCAGTCCAGACTCTTTGCAGCTCAAAGAGGCATTCTCCGGAGAGGTCAATGGTAACAGTGCGACACCCTCACGTTTCCCTCCGTTACAGTGGTTCCTCCTCTTCCATGGGCTCCTCCTCTGGCCTGCTGCACAAAAAGACACATAAATAGATATTAAGTCTCAGTCTGTGACAATGAAGATTTTGTAAAATTATATATGACAAATATATAATTTGACAAAAAGTATATATGACAAATTTTGTTGTTTATTATTATCACCAATCATTAATTCTTTGTCAATACCCATTCATTATCCTGTATGATGTTGTTTTTACTAACATCAATCTTCAATTTTTATTATTGCTGTACATGCTTAGATGTGATTTAAATAACTTTTGTAATTTTAATATCTTATACTTTTGCTCTTTTTTTTAGGATTATTTTGTAACATCTGTCCAGGGACCTCTTGGTCATCTCTGTCATGTTAAATAAACCAATAAATGTTACATATGTTAAATGTTAAAAAAAAAAAAATTAATAAAAATATATTTTTTTATTAATTGGTTTTCAGATTTCAGATTTTTCAACAATCTGAACGTTTTATTTTCACCAACTAATAAAAATGTGTTGCAGTGTGACTTCTGTTATCTCAATTTATTTAGGATATATGACAATGAGGACTTGACTGTGTCACACCTACACTATAAAGAAAGTAGTAATGATTGAAGTAGAATCAAAAGGTAAAGCCTATAAATACATAGATGCTAACTCTAGATGTTAACAGTTGGCTTTAGCAGTGATTCTGGATCCTTTACCTCTGATCCATGGCGTTGGGGGCCACAGAAAGAGAGGCCATGGCACTGACGGCCTCAGCCTCCTCCGAGTCGCCTCGCTTGGCCTCCAGCAGGGAAAGTCCCAGCCGCGGTGAGTAGCGGTGCACCGAGCGCCAGTATTTACCTGAGAGGAGGAGAGAAACATTTGGATGCTAAGTCCTCAGATAAAAGGAGGTTTGTTCCAGTTGTGTTTGATTAATTAGAGAAGTATTACCAAGCTTCATGTCAGTTTAACAATGACAGAGTGAAATATAGGTGTTTTAGAAGCACAAAGGAAAACCCGTCTGTCTATGTGTATTAGTGTATGAGTTTGTGTTACTGAGGGTGAACTCACTGTGAGTCTCTAAAACTTTCTCCAGAGAGCGAACAGCGTTGGGGTTGGGCCTCTGCTCGAGGACGGCCTTCGGCAGCGGGTCCAACTGGACGGGACAAAAAAAAACACAGAAAACTGTAAACATGTAACTGCATGTTGGCTTGATTTCCAATGCTGGAGATATTGCAGCATGTAACATCAGTTCCTTAAGCTCTCAGCCCATTTTCCAACTTCCTGTACCTCAGATGAGTGACGTAAAACCCTATTAATGCCAAATGAATCCACCTCTGGCTTGTGTTTAATGAAACATATCTCCACAGAACACTGGAACTGATAAAAACAGAGGGTGTCCCAGGAACTAACAGTCAAGATTTAACAGCCCTCAAGCTAATTCAACTACACCTTTCATGTTTTAGAGGAGGTTTTATTAAAGTCAAACATCTGGAAGAAGTAGGAGATGAAATTACAGCTCAGGTATTGATCCATGGGATTAGTGGAGCTTTGTCCTCAAAATAATATATTATTTTGTTTTTCCTGTTTGTTTGTTTTTCCATTACATTGCCAGCAGATTAAGATGGGATTAAAATGAATGCAATCTCTATTAAAATAACTCCACATCACATAGAAAGTCTAAAGTAGTGGAAGAGCAAAAGCAAAAATAGAGAGTTTCTGAATCTGATTCATTCAACACCAACTCTTTGATTTAACACACGGACCATTAATTAGGAATCAGACTGTGTGTTGTCAGAGTGACCTCCTTACCTCCTGGCCTAGCAGGGCAGCCACGCAGGCCTCAGAGGCGTCGCAGATGGCGGTGAGGTCGTGACCCCCCTCCAGAGCCAGGACCACCCGGCCGCCAGCAAGTGTCATGAGCTGCCTGGTCAAGTAGCCAAAACCTAAGAAGAGGTTAAAGACAAGGGGGTGAATGAATGCATGTGAATGAATCTGCGATGTGCTACTGCTACAGCTTTTATTTAAATTTAGTTTGTAGGACCCAGAAACACAATTTTCTACTTTACTAATGTGCACATGTCTGTGTGAGATAAGAAACACACATCAGATAATCTGGCACTCACATTTGGACGTCAAAGTGTAGCCGCCCAGAGGTGGAGGGTGTCCCTCCACAGCGTCGAAGCCAGAGGAGACCAGCACGATGTCTGGAGCGAACTCATTGGCTATGGGCATAACCACTGACCTGAGAGAGGGAGGGTGGAGTGCTGAGATTATACAGAATAACAGCCAATATTTCAATGTGAATGTGGAAGATACTCTAACGGCGCCAACCATTAAATTATTCATTTTATCACCCTGCAAACATTTCTTCCTTAATCCACCTCAAACAATTCATTAATCAGCAGCTGTTTTGTTCTGTTAATCCTTTATCTCGTTTTTTTCAAGCATGAACACCAAACATTGCCTCACATTTGCTGCTTTTGTCTGTCTTATGAGCTAATACATTAAATATCTTTGGGTTTGGAAAGGTTGGTCAGACAAAACGAGACATTTGATCACATGGCATCGCCAGGAGCATTAGGAAATTGTAATGGGCACTATTTTCGGACATTTTATAGATAAACAATAGATTTTTTTTATATAAACTGAAATTTAAGTGTTTCTTCTTAAGCTAAATTAAAATGCTTTATCTGATTATGCTTTGTAACAAAGATGGAAACAGACCTGTTTTTATTAAGTCATGAAAACCTTTGGGCAGATAATAAGAATATCTATAGTTACATAAAACGTGTAGTTACTGTACAGTAGGCTCTTATTTCCTCTGGAATTTTCAAATTTTAAAACACACAATGTGTGTGTTAATGGAATTAAAAAGCAATTGAGTATAAAAGTCCTGGAAGTATAATCAGGGCTATAGCTGCTTATTTCTAGGGCTCTGCTTCTGCCATCTACACTGAAGACAGTTTGTCTCTGTGTGATTTGTTGATGTTGTGTCTGGTACCTGAAGGCAGCCAAGTACTCCACATCTCCCATGGGTGGATCGAGGCCTCCTGTGAAGGCAACGTTGACGTTAAAGCCGACGCCGGGCCCACTGCCCACCTGCAGAGAGAAGGACATGTGACTCACATTCATAAGTACAGGATAAACAAGAACAGCAAATCTGCTAGTTTACCTTTGTTTTTCAGTACCACTCCATAGTAACTGTATTTAGGAAGATTGCGTTTGAATTTTTGTGATTTTGGCAGTGTCTGAATTAATGTTTCCAAAGGTCCAAATCTGACAGGAATTACACAGGAGTAATACAGTAACGCATATGTGTTGTTACCAATAAATGCACTTAACAAGCAAAAAGGATCAGCTGCTTGTCTCTTATTTATATAATTTCAAATTGAATATTGTTTGATTTTGGACTGCTGATCGGGCAAAACAAATACAAATACATCGCTTTGGATTCTTTTTCACTATTTTCTGACATTTTGCAGAACAATTAATCAATTTATATAAAAAAACACAAAAGGTTAATCTAATGAAAATGATCATTAGTTGCAGTTATTTAAAAATAAATAACAATGAATAACAATGAACTTTGTCATTGTTTAATTGTTATTTATTTTTAAATCCAAATTCAATCATTTATGAAACTGAATCCCGCGCAGCATGTTTCCTACAAAGCACTGTGAAATGTTCAGGTCTGGTGACAGTTAATTACGGTTACGGTCTCACGCTCACCTCGTCAGGTGCGCCGCTTCCAGGGAAGAAGTTGCCGTCGTCATAGCGATGAATAGACAGGTAAAGGACGTTGGGGTCATCGTAGAAGGCCTGCTGCGTGCCGTTGCCATGGTGAACGTCCTGAGGTTAGAGAGGACACGCAGGCTATCATCGCAAACTTTACAGTGCACTTTTTAAAAACAAAACGAAACAAATACAATCTAATGTGTCCAGTTTGATGCGGACAGGGTGTGGACATTATGTTCCCACTACGTCACATGATAAAGGTGTGGTTACTCAAGAGACTGACCCAGTCCACGATGAGGATCTTGTTGACGTTGAGTCTCTGCTGTAGCAGTTTGGCTGCGATGGCCACAGAGTTGAAGTAGCAGAAACCCCTGAAACACCAGCAAAGAGAGGGAAGACTGAGTCGTCCTGCTTGTTATGAAATTCAGCCGTGCAAAGGAAGCACTCTCCTGCTACGTTTTCATGTTTTTATACTGCATTTTAAACACATTGTGAGGAGGATATGAAAAATAAATAAAGCAGTCTTCAAACAGCTGGCAGAATAAAGGCACTCAGTACTTTATGTGCAAATAAACTCAATGGTTTATGCAATTTCTTTTTTCCAGATGAGCCCGTTCCAACGCTGGTATTTGTGTATGCACAGATGAAGTGTCTTAAGAGTGTGGTGACGGCTGTGGCCTTACATGGGAGTGCTTTCCTCTGCGTGGTGTCCAGGAGGGCGGACCACAGCGAAACCATTCTGGAGAGACAGACAGGAGCGACAGGAGTCTGTTAGCCACAAATTGGCCAAACACACTCTAAACACAAAGAGGGGTGGCTGTAATGTTTAAAAATGCAGCTTCTGAATTGGGATACAATCCAAAATAAAACACTTTTAGCACCAATAGCACAAGTGTTAATAGCTACAGCACCACTGTAGCATTAAATGTCAGAAAACAAAACAAAGGGAAGTGTAGCGTGTAGTTATCCCGACCAGCAGGACAAAACGGTGTAACAACAGATTAAGGTTACAACACTCTTTAACAAAACACTTTAGTCACTAGAGAACTAAAAACTAACCACTAAAAATGTTAATATTGATTGTCACTTTTCAACAAACATGCCTTATGATGGTAATTTGAAACTTATTTTTCTAGACTAAATAAGTAATCAATACATTTAAATAAAACTAATACAGGGTTAAACAGAACCCTCATTTTTCAAGAAAGTAAAACCTGCTGGTGTCATTTGAAATGTCCTACTTTAAGGACATTTATTTAATGTCTTTGTTTCTTTTTCAAAAACCTTCGCAAAACTTTCAAGCTTTTTTTGCGAAAGAAAGAAAAGAGATTGAGAGAGTAACCAGGCGAGCGCGATCCTGGTTACCTTCAGCTCTCCAGTAGCCACTTTGAAAACAAGCTCCACCACAGAGCCGACGGCGAGCCGAGCCGCACTGGAGGAGTGGACCTCGTTCCAAATTGTGTCGCTGTCCACCTAGAAACACAAAACACACGAGCTAAAACCACAATATGGAAAGAAAGTGAAGGAATTAAAGAGACAGAGAAGTCACAGATTAGGTTTCATTATTAGCATTTTCTTCATTAAATTATTAAGTACAACCTATCAATACATGTATTTGCCTTATGTAAAGTGCTTTGAAGTGTCTCTAAATATTCAAAGGTGTGATACAAAGAAACTTGTCTTTCATGCAATGACAATGACTTCTATAAGTTTTAATAATTTATTAGTATTATTAGATAGATTGCATCATTTTCATCATCAACATTGTGTCATATTTAGATTCTGTAAATGTGAGTGTAACTTACCCCCACCCCTCCACACGGTAGCCGCACGAACATAGGGGTTATTGAACCTGGTGATCAGGAAGTAAACATTCAATTAAGGACAGTTAGTGACTGGATATTACCAATTTAGTCATTCTTATGCTATGTGTTTGTGTGTGTGTGTGTGTGTGTGTGTGAGAGGGAGAGCTTACAATCAAGTTTCTGTCGGAGTGGGTTGGTTCCGTACAGCAGGACGTGGGCTTCAGAGTGAACCGTCTGCAGCTCTTCCAGAGTGGCCTTCCTCCCACGGATACACTATACACACACACAAACAGAGGGTTACAACTCTCATATGCAGTTTACAACTTTGTGTGGTGTTCACTGGGGGAGTCTTTTCCACTTCCAACACACCTCACACTGCGCTCTGAGTCCGGTCTCCTGCAGCCGAGACCAAATGCTCTGAATCCGGCCCGCGTGCTCCGGGTGGCTGTTGGTGTTTCCGCACATACACTGGTGCTTCTGCATTAGGGAGTCGTACACCAGGCCTGAGGAAACACACAGAATCATGCACTCATTAACAATTCAGTGATTCATCCAACTATTTTTACAATCAATTAATTGTCATTTCTCTTGCAAAAATGCCAATATTTGAAATTGCTCGGACAAAACACACAATTTGAAGATGGCACACTGTGCTTTATGAAGGAAATTACGAAGGACTTTTTAAAAACTTATTTTTATTCATTTAATAGACCAAACGATTAATCAGTTTATGGAGAAAAAACAGCAAATAAATATAAAAGGAAAATAACTGTCACACTTATTAAGTTAATTTCCTGTATTATTTTAATGATTATAGTGCCAATTGTTTTTAAGTTTCGCTTGTGAGATTATGGGATATATTAGTAGCATTAAAAAGTCCATGTTTATGTAATTATTGCTGCCTTAGTATTTATATTTCCAACAAAGATGTGAAAATACAGCTTTATTTAAACATCTCAAGCACGAAGCAGAAGATTCTTCCTGTTTCATCTTAGATCTTAAATTGTTTCTGAATACACATGATGAATTTAAAACAGTGACTGAAACTTCTTTCCGAATAAAATCTTCTCATTCTTTTTCCTAAATGTGTTTGCAGTTTGGAACTGAGTGGGAGTAAAGCCAGCCAAACCCTTTGTCATTTTCATCTTTGTTTAAAGAAGAAAAAGTGGGAGAGAAAAGGTTTTGGCAAGATTAGCTCCTCTAGCTCGATTGTTAGTGCTACCAGATGGAGGCCGGAACCATTACACCACTCTCTGGCCAATTCACCTGCTTTTTGGAAGGAAGTTTCTCTTTTTACTCCCCAGTGCATTAGGAAGGAAGTGAAATTCAAAGCCAAAAACCTCTCAGATGAATGGTTACGTAAGAGCAGAGAGGAAATAAATAATACTGGCAGCTTGACAAGCGGTTTAACATTTTGAAAGTTAAACATGAATCGGTGTAACATGACTGCAGAAAACTCCAAAACTGAGCTTCAGTGAAATATCAGTGTAACAGTGACGCTGACCTGTGGTGAAGCGAGTTTTGACGGGAGGATCAGGGGCTGGGACGCTGATTGGGAAGGAGGACGCAGAGGCTGGAGAAGACTGCGCCCTGGACAGCGGGCGGTGTCCTGGGAAGGAGATTGACAGGCCGGCAGCCTCCATGGAGGCCTGATAGTTTCTCAGCTGATGAATCCGCTGCTGCTCCAACAACAGGGCCTGCTACTCACACACACGCAAACACAATCAGGCGTCATGGTGAGTTGATTAGAGATGTAAACGCATTAGGGGACTAAAGGGATGAAAACTAGCTTTAACATTTTTATATTGCAAGTACAATGTATGGCCAAAAGATGGCAGCCAAAGCAAATGATGCAGCTTTGATTTTCCCTCGGCTTTTCCAGAGATGCCACAGGACAAAGAGCAACACTTTCACGGCCCAAAATACAATTCTGTGTCAGGACTTCCCCAGGAACACCTATAATACATCAGTGCCAAGTAGCCTACATTGTTTTACAGCTGCATACCCCATCCTCTACCTGTCTGAAGAGTAGCTCCTGCTCCACCTGCCGCTCCCGCTCCCTCTCCCGGTGCTGCTGCAGCACGTCCTCCTGCAGCTCCTGGGGGTCAGGGGGCTCCTGCTTGATGGTGACCCCCGGCGGCAGAGCGCCTCCATCCTGGTGCTCCCTCAGTTCCTCCTCCGTCTCCTCTGGGTGGCTCTGGTGCTGACGGCCCACGGGGGACTCGCTGGGCTTGGCCATCATCTGTGGGAAAAAACGGAGAGGGAAGGGGGGGGGCTCAATGTGAAATGTATTTCACAATCAAACAGCAGGATGTGACAAATCCCCTCCAACGTGTGAGTCTGCATTCAGACAAACGGGCACGTTCTCCTCTGAATCAAATTCCTGGCAAATGGCTCCTTTCTCTGGAGCACTCTTCTTTTAACAAGCTTAATTTGGATTACTCAGTCAGATTGGTGTCTTGCTCATTTCAAACCTATCCATTATAATTGAATGTGAGTGGCCGCTCTGCCGACTGTACTCGGGGGCAAAATGTGTCTCGCCGAACAGAGACATTCCACACACCCCGTTGTGCTGCTTTTCAGCGGCTCATTCTGGGGCCTGCTGTTAACCGAGTAGCGATTCAGTTGTCTATTCATTCCCTTTCGCTGACACAGACCATTCAGGCTGCCATTCAAGGCTGCAGAGCGCTCGTCTCAATAGCGTGTGAGTGTTTATGATGTGAAGACTAAGAGAACAGCAAGAAAGAGAAGTGTTTGCTAAGTCTCAAGAGAAGGTTACAGCTACAGGTGTGTGTGTGTGTGTGAGTGTGTTTCCCAGAGCTGTAAGCTTCTGGGTCCCATGGCACAGAGCTGACACAGCATTGACGTCAGAGCATTCACCAGCTCTCAACCCCCCACGCCCCCGCTCCTCCTCTCCTCTACTTTTCTTGTCTTCTTTGCGTCCAAAAAAGACCCCCCCCCTTACCATTTTTCCCCTCACCTCGATACATCATGAAGCTTAAATCAGCGCGATATCATGTTTCTGTGAGTGTGTGGCCTCTGTTAAGGTGTAGACTATTTTAATATGCAGATTATTTTCTTGATTCATTGATTAATTTTTTGGTCTATAAAATTATGCAGGATCATTTTCAAGTACTGCATAACACTGCCTATCATATCTGACAAGCTGGAACCAGTAAATGTGTATGTTGCATTTAGGGCTGCAACTACTGATTATTTTTCGAACTAGTCAGTTCATCTCTTTTGTCTATAAAATGCATGCAATAAAAAAATCCATCACATTTCTGACCAATAGTCCAAAACCTTAAGATCTGGACTGTTGGACGTGATGTACTGATCTGGCCCTGTGAATTGGGTATTGGCCAGATGTCACAGATCCCAATTAAATAATTTTCTGGTTTTCTGTTCTGCTCTGGTCATGCGCTGTGGTGAGCTCCCACAGCACAAACCACACGTGTCACACGTACTAGACAAGTTGAACCTGGTGTCTGCTCTCATATCAGGATACCGTCAATTGTCAGAGGTTGATGCATTATAACAATATGATCTCATAAACTGCCTAAAAATATGAATAAATTTGTACAAATCTCTCTGCACTTAGTTAAACAGTTCCATCCAATTAGGCAGAATTGTGCATATTTTAAAAGAAGAGTTCTTCAAAGTTCTCTAGATCACTGCTCCCACCCAATAAATAATCTGGCATATAAAACCCCTGTAAAACCACAACTTCTCCTTTTATTTTCACTTCAGTTTTTGAGCAGGTTAATCAAGTAAGATATACCATGTTAATTTGTGAGCTTTAGAGGTGCTGGTAGACAGATTTTGGTACCTTCGGACAGAGCCAAGCCAGCTGTCTTCATGCTAAGCTAATTTGTACAGACAGTGAGCGTGGTGTCAATCTTCTGATCAAACTCAAGAAAGCAAATGAACATATTCCCCTGAATATGTTCCACTAGTCCTTTAAATTTGAGACAAATTGAGTTCTGGCATGTATTAGTACTTCATAGCGGCAGATAACCATATCAGAATGTTATCAGAATCTGTATCGAGGGAGGAAAAAGTCAGATCGGTGTATTCTTGTTTGACAGCCTAAAACCTAAAGAACTTATTTGCTTGGAAAAATTACTTAAACAATTGTGTGATTATCAGAATTTCTATTTTCTCTCAATCAAGTAAACAATTTATTGACATAATTGACACCACTAGTCACATTATAGGATTCAGAATAAAAAATGTAACTGAAGAAAAACATCTCTTCGGCCCCTTGTATGCTGATTATTTTAACAGAATAATAGAGATGTTTGTGTGAAAAGCTGCCACTGGAGAGCTCTGAAACATATGGAAGGAGTGAGAGAGAGAGCAGAGCAGGGGAGGCGGAGGAGGCGGAGAGGAAATCCCTTGTTTCATCCACCCACCTCTCCTCCAGCGAGTACTCTGCTCGAATAGGTAAAGCCATCCAGAGTCGCGGCCGCTCACTGCCTCCCTGACCATATAAGGCAGGGGCTTCCGCTCTGTTGCCATGGCAGCGAACAGTTACCTCGCAGTCCGTGGCAACTGTCTCGGCCACAGTCACACAGCCGTGGATGCAAACATTCACACACACACACACACACTCATGCACTGGTATACATGTTAACCCATACCTGCCTCCGCCTACTCACAAACAAAAATACTACAGAGACAAAGAAAACAGCCGAATAAAATCAAGGACTTCACACACATCCACAGCTAACACGTTGTTGGCTGTGTTACTGGCTGCCGCCTACACAAACAACTACACTACAGCTTCTGTGCTGGCCCACGCTGGCCTATAGCCCTAATTAATTATCAGTTTATTTGAATGTGATGTCAGATCTGTGGCCCCATCCATCACCTGCCTTCATCAGTACAGAGAGAAAACTGCTTCTATTGTGTTATATAACACTAATAATGATAATTTACAAAAAAAAAGCAAATGCATTCAAAATCAAGTGTCTCCACCCTTCACCTTGTTGAGGTGGAGCTGCTGCTGCTGGAACTGCTGCTTGTGCTTCTCCAGGAACTGCTGATGCTGCTGCTGGACCACCAGCTGCTGCAGGGCCAGGGCCTGGGCATGAGCCTGCGCGGCGCTCCCTTGGGGCAGAGGGGCCGACTGGGTGCGCCCCAGGGGCCGGTGCTGCCGCTGCAGCTTAGCCATGGACGCTGCTGACGACATAGACAGGCCGCTTACACCTTGGGACACAAACAAGAAGGCTAGTTACAAGAGGAGGTGAAACCCAAGAGCACAGAGTGTAAACTCACATCCATTAGGAGAGCTTTCTTCACTCGTTGTCTGGGAGGGAGCTCACTCCCCAACAAAAACAAGAACAGAGAGTGCATTGTTTCCATCTTACACAAGCTTGAAGTCGTATGTTCGATTAAGACACATTAGCTTTCATTTTCTGCACTATATATTATTATGTTTGTACTATACAGTGACAACACTGTTTAAACATGATGCATCCCATGTCATATCAGGAACATCACTGACAGTTCAGCTCATTTTTAACTACAAGATGTCACCTGGCTTTTACACCATCACAGACAAACCTGGCAGAATATCAAGGTGGTGTTGTGCAGATGTTTAGGAAAGCCCCAGTACTCAATAGTGAGTGTTTTGATGATGACTTGACTTGCTGCCACTCCAAAAACCCGAACCTTATTACGTATTTAGACTAGATGTCAGAATGATGCATGGGTCTGTGTCTGCAAGGCCTATTTTGGTGACTACCAGAACAGACGCCATTTTGTTCCAAATTGAAACGGGAAGCAAAGACGAATGACCGTTTAGTGAATTGTGTGGTCGCCCAGTCAGGGAGACGTTTATATTGTTCGTGTCTGAATGAAGTGGAAAAACTGTGAAAGCAGCTGATGTACAACCTGCTTACAATGACTTTTGGCTAGCTACGTGAGACCACAAAGATGAAGACCCTCCTTTTATTGTAAGCTGCACTGATGCTGAAGCTAAATTCCTAAAATGTAAACTAAATATATGATGTTTGCACATCGACAAATGGACTCCTATTTTTACTCTTACTGGTGTTGGACCTAAGATCAGTCAGCAGATGTATTTGTGAACCAATAAAAATACCATCTGTGCTGCCATACTGCGATTTGTCTATTGTGATGATACGAGCCGGGGAAAGTGAACAGCTTAGTCCATTTTCAGTGTATCATCCGGGTGAGGAAAGTGAGGAAAGTAAGAAAAACAGACTCAATCAAGTCTAGGAAATGAGCTGAGAAGCTTGATTACTGTGAAAATATCAGAGAAAATGACTTGACGAGAGCACAGTGTTTTTTAAATAGGTTCTGCAAAAGCTGGCTGATGCTTAGCTAATACATAGAATAGTGGAGCTAAGGTTAGGAGGAAGTAGGAGCTGATATGAAACGGTAGTTAGATATGAAGAGGCGTTTTTTTTATGGCTAAAACCATGACCTTCGAAGAGCTGAGAAGTAAATTGCTGCATCTGGGCTGTAAACATTCACTCTCTGCCCCTGGCCTGCGTGGGTGATGTGCACACGTCCTTGTCTGTGCGTTGTTTTTTTTTTTGTGCGTGGATGCGCACGGACATGCGTCTGTATGTGCGTCATTGCCCATTCACTGCTCATATTCCGCTCAAAATAGCAGCGAAACGGCAGTAAGTGAATGAGCTGATGGGAAAGGGCGCACAATGCAACCATGTCACACTCTCATAGCATACGCTGACATATGAAAGGACCTCATTAGTTTGAGCAAATGAATGGACGTCTGTCAGTGTGCAGGGTCCCAGTGTACCACGGACACACATATCTGTGAGTGTGGTGATGTTTTTTTCTTTTTTTTGTGCGTCGCCAGAGAGCAGATTTAAATATTACTTTAACTTTTTGTTAAACTTTAAGTTGCATTTGATGATTTGGTGTTTTTTGATCTCATTATCATCAACTTTACCAAGATCACTACTGCTTATACAGCTACCTCGCTACTTTTATCACTATTAGCAATCACCATTAGCTTCAGTAATACTTCTATTACTATTCCTACCTGTCACCAGGGGGCTCTGTGCTGGGCTCTGCTCCATGAGCACCATATGCTGAAGTAGTGGACTGTGTGCACCGTGCCCGCCTGTTCCCGCTCCCGCCTCAGCCAGGTAGGGGGTCAAATGGCCACCAGAGAGGAAGGGAGGGCTGAGGGAGAGGGCCGGCTGCAGACCTCCATCCTGCTGGGCCGACGTCACCTGGAAGAGCGGGAAGGGTAAGGGCTGATTTTGTCTAAATGGTCACAGACAGTGTCCAGATAAACACATTCACATCTAAACAGTCTGCTAGCTAGTTTCCCTCCTTACATTGGAAGCAGCAGTAGCAGTGGCAGTGGCGGGCAGCCCCAGGGTGATGTTGGGTAAGGATGGCGAAGTGTAGAGGGACAGCTGGTTAACGGAGCCCCGCTCAGCACCGCCGCACAACCTTTGGGCCAGACACGCCTGGGAAGCACATTTAAATGATACGTCTGTGTTTACATCATGAAGAAAGAACAGCAGGGCAAACACGGCAGCAGTAGAAGTCCACACATGGGGAAAGAGCTACGTTTGCACCCTGGTGATATAAAATTATCACAGCCACAAGCCTCAACACTATGAGTGCCCTTAATGGCTGCCACAAATAGCATCTTGCCATCTCCTCGGCTTCCTTCTTCCTCTTCAGACCCATCATCTGAACATCCCTTTCAGAGCCTTTGTACATGCTTTAGGCTGCTAGGTTTAAAAGGCTCACAACTAGCACCCAAACAAAAAGGCAAAGCTATTCTGACAGCAAAATGCTGCATAATCTGTTAATAATTTAGGTTTAAGAACACTGTGAAATAAGTTTTTTTTAGTCAACAATTTTGTGCCTGTTACAGCTAATCTCATACAAAGACATTTAAATTGAGGTTGTCTATAGCTCATGTTCTGTGCCATGATGCGAAACCATAAATGAAGTCAACGTTTGATTCTAAAAATGTACGTATTTAATTTCTGCAGAGGAGAAATAAATCAGCGTCTTGGTTATTTCTTAGCACTAAAACTTTTCTCACCAGTAAAGGAGAAAAAATGTAAAATCTTTATGAGTAACAGCTCCCGGGTTTAAATAACATTTAACATTTGAGCACAGGGCTCACATAATGTTTTTGTCTGTGAGGTAATAACAGCTCAATATATCAGTCTAAACCTCAGGTGCAGTGAAGTGTATGTGAGTGTGTGTTACCTCTGTGTTGTTGGAGACTGACACAGTGATGCCGTTCTCATTGGGGATGTTGTTGGAGCTGTTATTCGGGGAGCTTGGGCCTGAGCCGGGAGCACTGCTACACGCAGAGTCTGAAAACACACACAAAGACAAATCAAATACATACAGGAAAAGCAGCAGCCTTAAAAATAAAACATTGTGAACAGGAGGCAGCTGCATGTTTGTGTGTCTGCTTGTCCCTCACCTGCCATGTCGAGCGAGCGTTTCTTGGCGGAGGTGATGGGGCTGTCTCGACGACGCAGCAGCGGACTGCTCCTCCGCTCGCTTACTTTCTGCTTCAGCCTGGAGCGCAGCTTCAGGTTGGGCTCCGAGGCTGAAAGGTGGAGGGAGATAACATAAACATTGTTATTCATTCATTCACGGTCGGAATCCGGAAACTGCAACAGTATATGGTGGAGCTAAGAGGCTGAAGCAAAGGTAGGAACAGTATGTCTACACTGCTGGGAAATTAACAAGCTCATCCCTTTTTATTGATGCACCAACTTTGCCACTCCAACAGAGCTAAATGTAGTCTCACCTAATGATTTTTAACGAGGAGCCACATGTCTGATTATGTCTATGAGATGTGTCACTGGTTCTTGTTGCCGCCTGAGAAAGCTCAAAAGCTGCTGTGTTATTTATGTGAATAATTAAGGGACTGTGTAAAAATTAAATTCATCGTTGACATTTTTCGACAACACATGACTGAATTCAAAACTGCAAGGTGCCATTTCCGCTACTTAACCACAAAATTGCCATCTTGATCTGGTAGTTTGGTGATTTTTGTGTCTTTCCAGCCCAAGCTCAGACGCGGACACCTGTTGAGCCCCCTTGATGTTAAACAGATAACTGGCGGCTGTGCTAGCTTTGGACAAATCAATCAAAAGGGTGGGAGAGGTTACTGAGCTACAGTCTCACAGGCTTTCAGATTAAACTGGGAGCTCTGCACATTGATCTGTCGTGGAGCGCCTTCAGAGCTGCTCTATCAAACCTTTTTGGTTGACAAACTGTTACATGCTGCTATTCACTTCTGACCCCCCCACCCCCCTCCGCCCCTATTTAAATGCTTTATGAACTTGCCAAATTCTGATCCATTTTCCCAACGACATTGTGGTTAAAAAGCAATTAGCTCCAATTTGGGAGCCATGTCTGATTACATAAAGATCTTTTGGGCTTTTGTGTTCACCGTCACAGACTTGTGAATGGAGACAGGGAGAAGGGAACAGCATGTCACCTTGGCTCTTGCTATGAAGGCTAATGCTCTGTTTACTCTGCCCTGCCAATCAGTGTCCTTGGATAATTTCACTACTCATTATCTAATTTTTAATCATCAAAGAAGAGCTAAATCCAAATGTGGTACACCACTAACCCAGATTATGACATAACCAGATTAATCTGCTACAATGTGTCTTACTTTAAACGGAGGGTACAGCTACTTCCCCTGGAGCAAATGTCCCTGAAAAATCATTTTAGGACTGAACTTGTTCCCATTCACAGTGTCAAGTAAAAATAAACGTGTGGACGAGAGTGAAGTGTGAACTGGTGTGAAAAGTAAAAGGGAAAGCTCAGTCCAGATGGAGTCTGGAAACCAATAACTGTTGGTAGGAGATTCTGGAGTCAATTTACTACAAATCAGGATTTCTGCGGTTTTGCTGTTCAATAATTTGATTATTATTGATAATTTGAATTTTTAGATCTTTGGAAGCAATGAAGATGAATGAAAATTACAAGGGCCCTCAAAAATCTAGGTCATCAGTGTGTAATGGATAGTTCTTTCCAGCCAAAACGCAGTAATTCAATGTCTTGTCAAAATTAAATTAAAAGCTGAATCTGACTTTTTGACATCTGTTTTTATATGAAAATATAAAGCCATAAAAATGTGTAATTTACTATAAAAACAGCATGTTAAATTATAGGGAACTACAGACAGAGGTAAAACAAAACCGCAGTGACTGCACTCTAGAGCTAGCCTTAGCTAAAGCTACTTTACAAACTCTATCTGCTTTTGTATAATAAAAAAATAAAGCTTCAAGTTTGACAGTGTTTATATGAGACTTCGACGTCTGTCCACTTTCTACAGATTTAATAAAGTTGAAGCGATGTCCATGAACACAAGCCAAAATGCCTACTTGATTTGAAAATGACATGAGATTCCAGAAATTATTCGTCTGCCAGATGAAGGAAATTTGACTTTCTAAAATAAGTTTGTCTAAATATTTTAAAGGAGAAACATCTCTCTGCTCATGATCAAAGCTGATTATCACAATCTCACAACCTTGCTATTCCCACACAAAACCTGTAAGACATTTCTTTAGAGATTCTAAGACTAACAGTAGAGCTTTGGATTTAAACTGATTGTATCTGTTAGTGAGGAGAACTAAGCAAAGGGGGCTGTGCTATAAAGAAGAACAGTAATTAGCCTGTTGAAGTAGAGTAATTAGTATTGTGGCTCCTACTTCAGCAGCGGGAAAACAAATTTTATACGCCAAATGATCCAGTATGACAGCACCCTAAATAATCACAGCAAATGTATAGTTAAAGTCAAGTGGAATCGATGGGGAAAATGTCAATAATGCTCTCTGAGTATACTAAGGAGAAAACAACATAATGTGGCGTTTAGGGAAGAAAAGCTGGTGATTTGTTTCGAAATCATTGCATATAATTATTTCCATGTTGGTAGATTAATTCACTAGTTTCAAGAAAAGCAAGGCTATGTGACTTGTTTAAATATTATTGCAGTTTATAATTGGAAATTATACATAGTGCTACATAGCCTTAACGTCACTGCTTCATAGAAATGAAAGGCTTTGTTATAGGCTTTGGGGAAGCATGAGTATTATACAATGGCATATGATATCAATGCACAGATGGTGCATTGTTGCTGTGTTAAAATGGGCCTCACAACAGAGGTTAAAGGTTATGTGACATCCTGTAATCATCGGGGAGCTGTTCAGTCTGATTTTCAACCGACAGTATGTACTGTATGGTACCAGTCCGCCTATCTGCTATTGAATGCATGTGAAGAACGCAATGCCCCAGTTAGGCTAAAAAAAAACCACATCGGCTCATCAGTGAAAAGATGGGAACAGTATGCCTTGCCCTGCTCCATCAGAAAGCACAGTAAGTCAGAAGGATGAAACTTTCCCACCCCGCCTACATCTTCCTAAGGCATTCATGTGTATGTGAAAACATGCTCTAGTCTAGACAAGGTGTATTGTATATTCATGCGGGGCTCGCTCTGCCCTAAATGGATCCTTTACAAGAAGAGCTAATGATTTTAAAGCCTTCTGTTTGGCTGATGATCAGGATTTCAGGAAGCAATCCTTGTCACGCAACTCTTTTTTCCACCATACATTTATATAATTACTGGTATTCTATTAAGAGTATCATATCAAGGCATTAAAAGTTACAATTCCTATGATTTACATGTAATCAAACCCCATTTTTAATTGAATTTATGTTGCATTATTCCAGTGTATTTAGTGCATTTACACTTTGTAATTATCACTCTATACAGTTGTTTCCACTGTTAGAGGCAGAGTCCGCCAGCCCTGCACTACATTTATATTGCCTATCTAAACACAAGGGATTTAAAGGAAACTATGCTGCACATTATTCAGCATTACTGTTTAATGTCACTGATATCAGAATCACTTTTTACTGCCTTTAGTTCATTAAAAAATATTCAAGAAGCAAAATACAGGGTGGCTTTTAATGTGAAGCTCTCATAGGAAATATGAGAGCTGTTCTTCAAAATTGTGTGTACAAAACAAGTGTTCATTTTTGCATTTTCTTTACAACGCATCAGTTTAAAACACTGCAACGTCTAATGGAAGTCAGGAGCAACCACAGATGAAGAGTTTCAGGCAACAGGCCAACAACTTTCACCTGCTGTTGTGTGGAGAACTACTCTCACCATACGCAGCATAAATTCAGATCACAGTTGAAACTGACTGACTTCTTTGATAAAACAACGCGTTTGAGTGGCTGCACTGTAAACCAATTTGTACCTTAATCTGTACTGCTCTCATTGGGCTGTGGATGAGACTATCAGCTACACTAAATGCCTAAAATGTAAAAGGGGAGATGCACAACAGAGCGCTGTTGCTTCCTTTGACCGTTGCTCGGAGCCCTGGGTGCCAGTCCTCTACTTTATGGCCAGGCGGTGATATAAAAGATCCTCTAACCTCTCCCGAGCTGGCATTACCATAAGTAAACCCCGCAAAGCACGTCATCGCTGTGCGCAAATATCAGGGTGGCACAGGTTTTCTCCTCTCTCTGCAGCTGAGCACAATCCTCAGCCTTATAGAAATCATGGGATGAACTGACACTCCAGGGACGATCTTTTCCCTCCCCGCCATCTTTCCCCCCTTTTCTCTTTCTCTACATGAAGCAAGTTTTCGAGAGTGTGGCATCATTGTGCCACTTGCTGGATTTAGTTTAAATCCTGCTTGCCGGCTGCCATGTTCTATTGCTCTGCTTTTAAAACGAAACCCATGCTCCCTCCAACCTCTACCTCAAATTTTTTTCTTGTGAAGAAAAAGTGTCTTGAGGTTTTTCACATGGTCAATGAAGTCACCAAAACTTTCTCTACTATCATCTTCCTCTCTCCATCTTCCTGATTATTACAGTTCCTTTCTCTGCACATTATCTCTCCTTGCCTCCTGTTTTCACTCTTCTACATCTTATTTTTTTCTTCCTTTCTTCTTCTTTTTCTTCTTCTTCTCTCCCAGGGTGGAATGTGGCTGTGTGGGCCAGTGTCAACTGTGGTCTATCTGCCGTTGTAGCCAGCAGCCCAAAGGCTCAGAGTCAACAGGGTTGGAGCGCTGGCTGGACCCGCCGCGTTAAGTGAATAATTGCACTGTAAGACGACCGCTGCTTCACGGCTACACCACCGCACACACCACTCACACTTTACACACACATAGACACAAAGCTGGCCACACACACACCTGACAAAAACACACTGCAAACGGCTGGTTTTAGTATGTAAGGGCTTCTGTACTTTGAACACTGTTGCCTTTAGTTTGTGGGCCACAAGAAAACGTTTTTCCTGTGGTGCATTCTGCAGCGTTTTAGCTGCTCTAATGACTTTTGACAAGATCTGTCACCGATTTAAAAGAAAAACATGCTGCTCTATGCAGATACAGTTACTACTACTCAAGGAAAGTGTCCATGGCTCAAAGTGCTCTCTGTTAATAACCTTTATTTATACAGAGCCCTGTTCCAAAAATGCAAAGTGCAAGGTACCTAATAGATAAAGGATAATAAAATAACAGTAAAAGTGAAAGCAAAACTAATTAAAAGCCAATTTAAAAGCCACAAGTTGCAGTGTTTTGTGCAATCTGAAGGTGGTCAATTAATTTCTTGAAGTACATCAAATACTTCTAAGAAATGTTCTCAAACTCAGAAACCATCAAGCAGATGCATGGCCTTATATTGGACCAGAATGTGGTTGAAATGTGTTAGGTGTAGTTTTTTATTAGCTGAGAGAGATCGGTTGATGATTCATAAAGTACAACAAACAAATGATATAAACAGTCATTTTACCTTGCAGAATACGGAAGTTACTGGTCTATCCCTGCCTCCATCAGTGACTTTGTTGTTTTAAAGGGTTTAAAACACAATAACAACTAACAGTGGGGTAACACTATTTTTGTCCTTGCAGTTCTCTCTTCTATCATGCTGATGCATTGCATTGCCATTATCCTTCCACTCAGCAGATGCCTTCAGACTTTTCATCTTTTATCCAGTTCCTGCCCCTCCCATCTCTTGTTGGACTTCCTATCTACCCCGGATTTGATCTTTGCCTGGTTCATTATGGTGTAAGCACGTGGACCCCTATTTTACCATTAAATTGCCGAAGAGTTCCTCTGCATTTGGGTCCTATTACTTGCTGGCCTATTTGCACTGGCCGTGACAGACCCAGAGGTATCACACTGATTGAAAACAATAAAGGGCCTAGAATAGGGCCCTGGGGAACCCCTGCAGTAATTGTTGCAATGCTAGAGGAGTTGTTCCCAACTGATATGGCCCTCAAATTGGACTTGTCAGAGCCTGTTTGTTTAAAACAAATTAAAAACAGCAGAAATGTCCAGCAACACAATGTAGTACAACAGCAAGCATCAGATTTCTGCTGAATGTCAGAGACAATTTCAACAACCTCAAACATACAATACTGCTCTCTCAAAACTCTTGGCTAGAAAAGCTGTTTTAATATAGATC
This sequence comes from Lepomis gibbosus, assembly GCA_029875015.1. Classification (NCBI taxonomy): domain Eukaryota; kingdom Metazoa; phylum Chordata; class Actinopteri; order Centrarchiformes; family Centrarchidae; genus Lepomis; species Lepomis gibbosus. Next base: position 51,589 of record JAPMOB010228287.1, read on the forward strand.
TGTGATTATTAAGACGGTCAGTGTCAAGATCAAGTTTTTTAAGATGCTGCTGAACAATAGCGGATTTCAAATAACCCTCAAGAATAAGAAACTATTAAAAGCAAATAAAAAGCCAGGTACTAAAATGGTAAAAAATCTCTCTCATTCTATTGAACTCTTGAACCACCTACACTTACACTCTCTCTAACACTCTCATGTGGGGGATGCTGGGAGACCCTGACAGCCTAATGTGGATGTGATTAATGGTGCAGAGCTCTGATGCCATCTAAATTATTCTAGATGTGTGTCTGTATAGCAGCTACTGGAGGTGTGTAGTTCTCTCTGAACATAAGCCTGCATAGAAGCAAAGAGACTGTGTGTGTGTGTGTGTGTGTGTGTGTGTGTGTGAGATGTACCCGTCTTTCGCAGTGGGAAGTCATCCCGGGGGTTGTAGACACCCAGCACAGGGTGGTTGTAGGTGGACACACCAGTCTGTGGAGGCGAGCTCTGGTCCAGAGAGCTGTGCTGGGTTTTGCTAAGGAACAAAAACACAAACGCACACATTGTTCAAGGTGCCGCCGTGATCACAAAAATCATGTGAAACAAGGCCAAACACTCATAACTCAGTGGACATGTGACTGAATTAATATTCTGAGCAAAGTCACTTCATGGCTGTCAAAGATCTGTATGATTAACGCATCATGCAAATCCCTTGGCATGGCCTGCGGACATGTGCTGCCATCTGTTCACTGCCTACAGAATAAGGTGGAGTTTGTAGGCAAAGTTAAGCCGAGTTGGGTCTGGACCAAATGCATGTTCCTGACAAGCCGATCTACACACTCATCTCTTCCAAAAACAGATCGGGCTGACGAGTCCAGCGAGTGGAAACAAAAACGGCAGAGAAAAGTAGAGACAGGCAGATATGGAAAGTTTGTATTGCTTTGAGCTGTTGAAAGTCAACGCTTGTGGGTGTTTCACTGGGTCACACATCAAGATTATGTAACACTATATTTATTTGGTTATGTATTTGCATTTTATGATTTCAGTGCATGTACTGCGTCAAAATGAAATATATAATCACAGAGAACATAAGTTAAAAATATTTTAAAGTTGTGTCAGGTGATGTTACAATTAACTCAAGTACATTTACCCAAGTACTGTACTTTGTGCTGTACTGTAAAGTTTTGAGGTACTTGCACTTTCCTCGACTACATCAATTTTATGCTGCTTTATACTTCTACTCGACTACATTTCGGAGGGGAATATTGTATTTGTACTCCACTGGCAGCTATCATTAACAGTTTCTCTTTTGTCTTTTTGCATATTATTTTTCTTGCATCAGCTTCTAAAACGTCATGCATCAGTCAGTGAAAATAACTTCCTCTTTTTAAGACATTTTAGTCTAGAACGTCCTCATAGCTTTATTTTTTATCATAAAAAGTGAATAAAATCTGACAGTGTTGCAGGATTATTTCAACCTGTTCTCAAATGTCAAATGAACGTAAACCAACCAGTTCATAATTCTAGTGATGCAACCTGTGTTATTCTTCCTTCTTTCAAGATATGGACTCACTCGTAGGACTTATTTTTAACAAGATGATTTAAATGAAAAACACTGCAATGCAGAATGAGGTTTTAAGACTCATTTTCAAAGCAAAAAGGCTGACACTTTATAAAGTTGTGAAAACCACATCCACCACGACCACCTACAACAAAAATGCTGCCCACATATTAGTGCATTAGTGATCGTAATCCTGTAATATACATTCAGTATAGAGTGTACTTCTACTCTTGTTACTTACTGTACATTTATTGATAATACTTTTTGAATGCACCTTGTAATGCAGTACTTTTGTGTTGTTATATTACTACTAAAGTAAAGGATCTAAAGGATCCAGTAGATAAGGTGTATAAATACCGCAAGAGATGGAGTATTTAATTATATTATTAATGACTGGGAGAGTCTGACAAAGATTTTTTTATATACATTTGTCTGCTGTGTCTATTTGTATATTCAATTCTTTGGTTTGCATAAATGCGTTTCCAGTCATGCAAAGTGTAAAGTACATGGTTACTCACAGACACGGAGTGAGCAAAGAGGAAACAGCAAGCGTACACACCTGCAAAGGGCTCCAGAGATGCTACAATAAACATTCAAGGCCGATCCACGAGAGCCCCTATCATCAGTTTCCAATATCCTGCACTCACGTGTATGTGTGAAAGTGTGCATGTGTATTTCCGTCCTCGTTTTATAACCCTGCTCGATCCATCTCTCAGTCAGGCTCATACAGTGTGGCAGGTGAGGTAAGAGGGGAAGCCCGGTGACAGATTAAGACACAATCCAATACATTATTCATTTGCTGTCAGATAGGGAATTGCCATCCAAACTTTTAAGGATCTGCAGTTATTTTTAAATGTGTTATACTGCTTACAATCGTTGCAAAGAATTGGAATATAAATATATTCAAATTGTCTTTCAGCTCGCAAGCAGACAGGAGTGATTTATCAGTGTGAGAGAGGTGATGATGTCAAAACATGCCATGAAGTCTTTCCTTTACAATATAATGCCAACCACTAGCTCAGTGGTTAAATCAAAATGCCTCCTCTATACAATGCCTTTTCTTTTCAATCTCTATTTACTCAAGCGGTAACTGTTCCTCACCGGTACCAGTAGGGAGCATCATTGGGGAGACCTCCTTGGTTGAGGCTCCGCTGGGCCAAGGCCTTCTTCTTGTTTAGGACAAACTCCTGGAGCCGCATCTTCACCTCAGTACTGGCCACGGCACCTAAGGAGAAAAGACATGAAAGTTATTGAGATAAACAACAAAAAAATTAATCAGAATTTTACAAAATCAGAACATTGTACAGATTATATTCTCTAAACCAGAACTGCCAACACCAGTGGACCAAAACACTAAAATGTTTAGCTCAACATCCAGTTTTCCTACATAATTTCCCCTCAGCTAGTTTACAGTTTGAAACCAATCATTCTCTTCCACTCTGTCTGAGAGTATATAACATGATATATATTCTGTATTTGCCTTGTTGTAGCTTGTCATTGACTATATATGATGTAAACATAAGTAAAATATTCAAACTCAAGACTCTTTTTTTCTTTAGGGCTGCACTTGAGCATCACTTTACCTTCGGCCTTAGGAACCTTCGGCTTTGTTAAAGAGTTTTGGTTTCCAGCCAGAATTTGGCTGCACAGCATTTGATTTGTAATGACTGACCCACCAGCAGTTCAGTAAGGCTTAAGAGGTTTTTAACGACTTGACTTTAAGTGTGTTGCCTTTATTACATAGTGGACAGTGGAGAGATGACAGGAAATGAAGGGAGAGAGCTAGGGGGTGACATGCAACAAAGGTCCCTGGAAACTCAAACTGGAAACATTTAAGATTACATGCTGAGCATCTTAAACTCACAGTTGACCCAAAGTGCACTAATTTGACTAAATCTCGCAGTCTGAGATGACTAATTATGGAAAATCTTCTTCAAAGCTTAATAAGTACAGTCCAACATCAGGTGATGCCCCTATCTAGAGCTTAAACAACTAATTTATTATTCGCCTACTGACAGAAAATTAATTTACAATTATTTCGATGATGGTTAAGTTGATCAAATACATCCAACCTTCTCTCAGATTCAGCTTCTACAATGTGAGTTATTTTCTTTGTTTAAATTAATTATTTGGGCTCTGAACTGTTGGTTGGACAAAACAAGAAATTCATCAAAAATTGAGATTGACAATTTTCACTATGATCTGACATTTTAAAGACCAAACGATGAATCAAAAAAGTGTGAAGCAGCAGATTAACTGGCAGTGAATATAATCATTAGCTGCAACCCTGCTACAGCCATCTAAGAGTTACATTTTTGGATATAGCCCTGAAGCCGGACCATTACCACCAGATGGGTGGGATATTAAAATGATAATGCAGGAAAAAGAAATTAAAATGATAAAAAATGCAGGTACATGGGAGAGCAAACACACAGAGCAATGCCTCACACACACACACACACACACATACGCACACACACACACACATGCAGCCTCGCTCTGTAACCACTTTCCATATAGTGTGTAAACTGCTCTCAAGGACTCCTGTCCACTTGCTTTCAATGAACTGTTGAGAGACATCCAGCAGGCAGCGGTAATAACTAGGCTCAGCCCCCGCCAAGGCCACCAGCTAATACAGCTTGTTTTCCACAGCAAATACACAGGTTCTCCAAGTAAAATGGAAATACACAGACATGCAAACACACACACTTGCATGCACAGAAACACACAAACACGCTCTGTGAACACTGATCTTAACGGCCATTTCCACCTTGGAGGGTTTGGAATGAAGAGTTCTTGCAAAGCGGTTCAGCCTCCTGGCAGATGCCACCAAACAGGCTTTCTCAAAACGAGGAAACTAAACTTTCTGTCATCTGTGTTTGCGCTGAGGGTCCTGAAAACGTTTACAGTTTCAGGTTTATGTGTGTTTAACAGTCACAGTGTCATTTACAAGCGATTTCTGTGTTTCAACAAAAATCGTCCTTTGCTGCGAGTACAACACAACACTGGTTTAAATGAAGCGAGTGAAACTGGACACTATTTACAATCTACCAACATGGAGCTGTGGCTGTTTCTTTTTCAGATTGTTTTCCCAATATATTTTCTTGTTAGAATAATTTAATACAAAGAGGTGTGAAAGCTTTTACAGTAATTTCTCCAACAACTGCTATTCTCCTATTTTTCTCTCCACCAATGTGTGAATACATGTTTCATGGAAGGTGAGAGAAAACATCAAACTTACAACCTTAATTAGGTGTCAGACTGAGCTGCATTTTCAAGATTTTGTTTAAATGTGATATATGTATTTTAGAAAATATGCCAGACTATCAGATATGTGCAAAAAAAGCAGGGGTGAGGTGTTCCAAAAGATGTCTGGTGGACAAACGTACCAGCTCGGCTTTGGATTTCTATCAATCGCTCAGTGCTTCCCAGTATTGTATCTGCAACTTACTCTCTTGTCCCCTCTCCTTGTTCTTCAGCAGCTGCAGTTTCTGCTCCCTCTGCTGTTTCTCCAGCTCCTGCTCCAGACGGTGGTTCTCCATCTTCCTCTGGTGCTCCAGCAGCTCCTGCTGGTGCTTCAACGCCAGAAGCTCTTGTTGCTGCTGTGGGAAGACGCGTCAGAATAATGTCAGCAAAAACTTATCTAACAGAAATCCAACGTTTAAATTGCTACTATTTTAGAGCCTGTGTGGAAGTTACTTGCTTGACTGACTTAAAATTGCATGTTCCTGACAGAGCTGAGAACATGGTTTATTAGCACACAAAGCAATATATTAAAATGTTTGCAAATCCTGTTTTCAGGAGCCATCTTCCACTCCTAGCTGCAAGATAAGATCATATTTTCACTTCTAAATGTAATCAATTTCTTTCCTAAAACCTCTCTTTACATCCCATTCCTTGTCCGCTTAAGTTGCCATCTGGAATAATTAAGCTGACAGCTGTTTGAAGCAATAAAATAAAACCATTGCAATTCTATAAAAACCTCAGGCCACAAGCGTAAGCCTTTAAATAAATATAAACACTTTAACTGAGGGTGAGGCTTTAGCAACACATATTATCCAATCTGCTCACTTCCTCATCACTCTTGAAAAGAGAAGAGCATCTGTTAAATTATTTCAGTAACTGTCCACCTCAGGCCTTTATACCGAAGGAACACGTCCGACTGTCGCGTCTGTAGCCAAAAGGTCAAAAATAAAAGCCTAAATGTGCCCACAAACACCTCTTCGTCCTACTGAAGTGCCCTTGAATCAGACCCAAAACTCACAGTGAGTCACTGTGGATAAGGACACAAAGTAAATGCTACAAATGCACACCTGTTTTCACCTTCTTCTTCTTAGTACATTTATTCGACCTGAGAAACCAAATCAAGATTCCCAATCACTCTTTAATGTCTCTGTAATAAACAATAAATAGGCAAGCTGTCTCTGCTTGGACTCAGATCCATAATGATCTCCCTCCAACATACCAAGAAATCGACACTCTGCAGTCCTCTTCCCCCGATCGTCACACACCCAGTGGCAATATTTGACCAGTTTACTGTAACTGCGTGTAATCAACTTCTGCTGGCATTTTTTTTAAAACGCCATAAATAGACGCTCAGTAGCAGGGACATGCTCTTGTGTTTACCGTGAGTGCAGATCAAACATTCGAGACAAGTGTGTGAATAAATTAGTGACTGAAGGTGAGAGGAAGGTGAGGCGGGGCTTGTGAGAAAAGGACACCGGCTCGCTCACCAGCTTCCAGCCTGGAGTCCCGATCTGTTTGGGTTTTTTTTTGCCTTTCAATCAACGCTGAGGATCGAGGGGTTGAGTGGGTGGGAAGGATCAAAGTAACCTACCCGCCCACATACACACACACAAACACACACCCAAAACCCCTGTGGCTCAATAGACCAGAGATGTACAGTACACAGTACAGTGTCCTTTTTGACAAATACTGTGAAGAGCTTCAGGGTAGCTCTCACTTTATGAGAGTTCCCTCTTGGCAACGTGTATAAAATGTGTGCAGACATTTGTGTGTGTGTGTGTGTGTGTGTGTGTGTGTGTGTGTGTGTGTGTATATGCCCCTAAGGTGGAAGCAAACTGGGCATGCGTGTGACCGTGTGTTTGCTGACATTTGAGAGGATGTGTATGTTTTAATGGCTGTACGCCTATGTGTGTGTACACAGGGGCTGTGAATGGGGCTGATTGAGGCCGGGCCTCCCTGCTCAGGCTGTGCGTCACTGGCCTCCACCTGAGTGGTCCTGCAGCCCCACCACGGGCCAGAAGGCGCTTCAGACAGCATCATCCATCCCTCAACGTCACAAAAAAAAACAGCAGAAAAGAGAAAAACAATGTGCATCTGCAAAAGACTGCAGAGTTCAAAAGACTTTATAAACAGAGAGAAAGGAAGAGAAGGAAAATAAGAAAGGAAGAAAAGTGAAGAAGGAAGAGAGGAAAGGACAAGAGCCACTTAAGAGACAGAAAGGAAGGGTGAAGGGAAGAAGAGAAGGAAGAAAGACTCAAAAAAAAAACAAGAAAGGAGATACAACAGAAGGAAGGAAGAGAGGGAGGGAGACAAGAAGGAAGACAGGATGGCAGTAAGACAAAATGATGCAAGAAGGAAGACAGAAAGTAAAGAAGGAAGAGAAAAGTAAAGAAAAACAAGAAGGGGAAAGAGAGAAGAAAGAAGACAGGAAGAAATGAAAGTAAAAGAGAAAGAGAGTACAGAAGGAACACAGGAAAGAAAGAGAAAAAAGTGAAAAGACAGGAAGAGTAGAACAAGTGTGGAGAGGAAGGGAGAAAAGGAGATGAAAGACAAGAAGACAGTAAAGCAGGAAGACAGAAAGGAGTAAGAAAGTCAGTGAAAGTCAGAAAAGAGAATGAAAGTTGCACATGAGGAATTAAAATCATTTCGAACTAATGTAATCCTGCACATCTTTTCTCCTGCCCCCACAATCCATTTTTAGACATTTTATTCAGAGTCCTGAAAAAAAAAGTAGTTCAGCTGCATCTGCGTGCGTTACAATTCACTTGACAGCAGCAATACTCTAAAAAGGAACAAACACTAGAATCATTTCATTTGACATTTCAGCCCCACAGGAGCTCTCCCGTGCTCTCAGGGGCCCTGAAGTATTAAAGCTTCAGAGTGTGGGCGTGCTGATCTAGATTCACTTTGTATTTCCAGGTCACTACGATACGGGAGTGTGATCCGTTATATGTCGCGCACTGCTCGACGTGTGAGGCACTTCAAATACTGTCTATTGAAAGAGTTAAACATTTGCTCTTCATACATACAGCATGCATTATTGGATGGTGATATTTAAAGTACAACAGGACTGATGTATAAGGGTTTACTTGTATGTATCACACCACCAGAGCAACAACAGTCAGACGTTTCCTGAATCCAATCACATCCTCATATTGTTGTTATCCATCCCTGAATAGAAGCAAATGAAGCTAAAGTGCCCCCTTGTTCACTGCTCCCTCTTTACTCCGAGCAAAAAGATTTAAAGCTGACAGAGCTGCTCTCTGTTGGTGAGTTTAGTCTGTTAATGAAGAATCCTGTGGCAGACTAAATGAAGACCTGCCTCTGCTTTGTTTGGTACAGCTTTAAATAGGTTTGGGCTCCAAGCCTGCTGCTTTGATTTTGGATTGTTTGCATCTTGGAGGAGTTAAATAAAAATGAGCTCTTGTCCTTTTGTGCATGTTTAATCATCTTTATGTACATTGTTGGCTGCTGTTGTTCTGCAGCTTTAATGATTGATGATGCTATTTATCCTTGAAAATAAAGGCCAAAATTACTCAGCATACTCAATCTTTGAGGAGGATGATACGCTGTTTATCCAAAAATATGGTGCAGGAATAATTTGAGTTGTAAGTGAATATCATGAAAAAAGTAGAGAGGCCCTGAATCTTATCTTACATCTTCAGTATTATGCTTTACTATCAGAGATACACTGACAATGAAGGTCTAAAAATCTGACTTCAAAGTTTTAATAGTAAAAGTAGAAAAACTACAGTGTAGAAATGCTCTGTACAAGTGCACAAGTTATATTCCTGCATTGAAAATAAAAGCAGAAGTAAAAGTACTATCATGTTAATTATTAACATCAAAAATACTGTACATTATTCATTAGCCATTAATGCTGAATTGTAGTGCCGTGGAAGTAGAAAGTAGCATAAAATACATGTCCTAAATGATATACCTTGATGTGTTCCTGGAGCTGGGCCTCATGCTGGCGGGACAGCTGCTCGTGCTGCCGCTGGAACTCGGCGATGAGTATCTGCCGCTGGATCTGTTGCTTCTGCTTCAGGGTCAGCAGCTCCTGCTGCAGCTGCTGCTCACGCACCGAGGGCGTTCCCCCCAGTGAGCCCGGGCCGGACGACTGCTGACCGGGCGGGGAGAGCGAGGACACCTGCTGCTGCTGCTGCTGTTGCTGCTGGTGATGGTCCACGCGCAGGTCCATGGGGATGGCGGCTGGAGGGAGACGCAGGGGCAGCGCCGAGTTGATGTCCACTGCAGGGATGAAGAGAGGATATGTTGGAACAAGACCTTACAGGATACTTTGTCTGCGGCGTTTTTACACTGTTATTTTAAAGAGATCTGATCATGTTCATTGTCAGGTTTATACATTCATTTAGGGGCTGTACCAGAATAGATTTACATGTTTTCATTTTGAAAAAACACCATATTTTTGTCATACTGTCCATTCCTGCAGCACCTCTTTTCACCCTGTGTGTGCTGAGTGCTCTGTTTTAGCTACCGGGTGAAGCATCTCACTTCTATACTATCTTTGTTGGGAGCACATAAGCAAGGTCTACTCAGAAGCAGAATAGGAAGGCTCCTGACAAGGTAGTGTGATCCAAAGCAAAGTCTCTTCAGCTGGTAACCATGCCTTCGGTTCAGCCATACACTTTCAAGCCAGAGTCTGATCCAGAAACACAAGCAGATAGGTTACTGAAGAAAAGGCTGGACTACAGTCGAGCTGTTTTCAGGCAGTTCAGCAGCAGTGTTTTCTGTGAGAGATGGTAACTCCCTTAAAGTTGGACTTTCTTTTTCACTTTGCAAACCTATTATCTATCCTTATGCAAAAAAATAAATATATAACACAATAAAGGAAAGTGAAAAAGCCAAAAAGCCTAAAATTACCTCTTTAAATGGTTTGGTCGACCAAACTACAGTATGTGTTTTGATTCTAGGTTTGACAGGCGTCACAATAAAGAAAACTGATACCATTTTTACCTCTACACCTGCACATTGTGACTGAGCCAAATGTGGTCCTGTATGTTCTTAGCTCAACCCCCTTGCTGCCTAATAAATGCTGTTGTAAGCTGCAGGCTAAAAATGCAGAGACAGGAACAAAACACATTGTGAAGCTAAAAAATGACAGTAAGGTGTTTCTGTGGGTCGTACTGATCCTAAAATGCACGTGTTTGTGTAGTTAGTTAATACAACTGCAAGGTGAATGGGATTATATCAGAGCCCTTCAAAATTTTATTTCATGCGTCTGCCTCCTCAAGGATGCAGAATGGAGCATTATAAAAAGATACTAGTTGGCACTAAAATGCAGCAATATCTGGCATCAGTATCAGCATCAATTCTGAAGCATTTTGAAAGAGATTCAAAGCTTAGTGAGTTTAATCAATGCGTTTACAAGCTGTCAGCTTTTCTACCGTTTCTGTGAAGGAAATACATAAATTTAGAAACACTGTGGTGTCTACATACAACATTAATGACTTACTTTTTAAATATGTGTTCAATTGATAGACCAATGAATGGAGCTGCTATAAAAACGGTGATGTGTTTCCGTCCCTCTCCAACTCAAGCTGATGTGTGGCGAGCGTCTGGTGCAAATGGCTACCAGTGGTGGGTGCTACACATTGGTGGTGGTTGAGAGTAATTTCCCCTCCTTCACTCTGAAGCGCTATATAAATGTATTATATCAGAGTGATAAATCAAAATTAGCAGAGTTTCACATGATAATAAAAGCGTCTTCGTAGACATGTGGAACATCATAGATGCTTGCAATTGAGAAGAATTGGTTGTTATTTGACCAGCGATCCCAAACGTAACATTAAGAGTGTTTTTCAATAACCAACCCTGACCTCTGACCTCCTTGTGAAAGAGGCAATAACAGAATCTTCTTACGGCAATCAATAAAGCTTGACATTACTTTTTAAAAAGCGACACTGATGCCTTTTTTTTCTCTTCACCTCTTCCATATACGCAATAAACACAACCTATGACTGATGCTGTAGTTACACATGAAACCCGGCGACATCTGACAAAGACTGCATTGACCCAGCGAGGTGCAGACCTTGAGCCGGGCCAGCCACCCACAAATCACTGCACAGGAAGCCTTCCAATCAGGTGGCTTCCTCCCCATTAAATCTGAATAAATAGGAGTCGATTGGCAGATTATTTACCTACATGTTTACTGAGAGCGTGGCGAGAGCCAGAGATACTTGCCTGCAACTTTGTGTTAATAAAGAGGCAAACACAGCATCACTGGCACACTTACCAGCAGGGTTACAGAGCCACACACACAACCTAACTAATGCACACATAAACTTACACAGCCACTCACATGCAGGGCATTAGGCAGTGGCAAATTTACACTTAGGATGCACCTCTTGGAAGCACGTATGCCTAAAACCTGGAGAGATTTCTCTTGATTATTTTTAGGATGTCAAACTTGCACTCTATCGAAGTGTGAAAATACCTTTAATAAGGCTTCAAGCATCATAAATATACATTACTTGTCAAACAGCCACTCAACCCTGCAATGACAAAAGAATAGACACATCTCTCTTGTTAGAAGCATCTTTATTGGAAAATTGCCACTGCAACTTTTGAGACGGGACCAAGCGTCCCGCATCTGCTGGGCCCCACCGCAGACACACACTCTTCAGATCTGATCTGTGATACATCACTCTCTGAGACGTGCCACGTTTGAAAAATAAAGCCGTAAAGCATTCGCAGAAGATCCTTGCAGACACAAGCTTGGAGAGAACTCCTTTCTTCTTCTGAACATCATCTTTAGCCCAGATGAACTGTAATCATGCATCCAAACAAGCTTTGCTACCATTAAAGCCATATGGCGCCTTTAAAAACTCCACTTCCTCTTTTGTGTTTTCGTGCAGCAGGTGAAATGCACCCCCACGGCTATTGTCATCCACGCCATGCGAGAACAGAGCAACAACATGCAACATGTCCTTAAGGACTGTCGTCATGTGGGGGATGACAACAACATATGAGTCAGTAGTCGGCACAATCTTATAATCTGCTTACAGTGGCTCCAATGTGAATATTAGTCTAATTGTTTTATCCTGCAGGATATGGGGTTTGGCATTTTCGTAAGATGCCTTTTTCATTCTATTGTCGCCTCAGTCTCCTTTTTTTTGCTCTTCCACTAATCATTTCCTTCCATTCAAAGGAGCTACAGGATTTATCCCACTTGTGAATCTGACTAACAAGGTACCCGATATTTAATTAAATGCAGTGACGCCCTCAGTTTCTAAATGTTCTCTGGCCCTTGCTCTTTTAGAAGCGACAACGGTTACAGTTTGGCAGTTGATGAGACAAGAAGGGAAGGAAGGAGGGAGCTGGTGTCAGTAAAGACTAACTCCTACAATTGTGAATCATTCTGTAAAGAAAGTTTGCATTTGCATCAAAGCAAAAAAAAGAGTTTTGACAACATGATGATGGTGCCGGATCTGAAAATAACCAAAACGTCTTTATTTACAGTGACATTTTGGTTTTCAAAGTTGCTTTTCTCCCTAACTTCTGAGTTGTTCCTTGCTTCTAGCTGTTATGTCACAACTGTACCTGGATGGTATATATCACTTTGCAGTGTGACATCCAGAGTCAGTGTCTTGGCTGTAGGCTAAAAGTAGCAGGGACACCATATTAAGTCTTCAGGGTCCGTTTGAAGCTGATGTCAAAGGTAAACATGCCTGTGATCGGTGACGTCCGGGTGGAAAAAGGCCAAATGTTTCATGTTTTTTTGCCCCTTTCTCTAATCAGTAAATAAGTTTTAGCAAGTATAGAAGCAAGGCAATTACTTAATGTCACACATATTAGAAAAGGAAAGAAAAGCGGGACAGTAGAGACGTGACTATGACTGAAAACAGCACTTGTCAAAGCGATGCGGCTCCAGTCTTGGCTAATGCAAATCCATAACTAACACACACAAACGCAGGACGTGCACACTCTCCCCCGTACAAAATGTTCTTCCACGGATATTGAGTCCCTCACACAAAACAAAACAGCCTCGCACGCTTATTGATGGTGACGCACGCTATTGCACACCTCGTATGGCATCTCTGCCACACCGGCCGCGCTAATTGCTCACCACACAAAAGGGGGAGATGCAGAAAGAGAGACAGAGAGGTGGGAATCGGTGCTGTCGTTAAACGTACCCATCAGTGTTCTCCTCCTCCTCCTCTTTTCAGCAGCTTCCTCTCTCCATCCTCTGCTTCTTATCACTACACCTCCTCCTCCTCTCTTCCTCCTTCAGTCTATGACAGGGAATGACAGCACGCTTGCTTTCCTGTTCATCCGGCTTCTCTTCTTGCTCTCCACCTCTGTTACTTTTTGCTGTTCGTTCATCCCTTCTCCTGTTTTAACCTGATGGGCGTCTCTCTCTCACTCTCTCTCTCTCTCCTCCCCTCGTCCCTCGCTTGCCCAGTGGTGACATCACAGGGCAGTCTCAGGCATGCAGCCTGTTTATTCTGCAGCCCTCTGCTTTTCCAGGAACCAACGTCACACACACACACACGCGCGCGCACACACACACACACACACACACACACACACACACAGAGAGCACTCTCTCACACACTCTCTCTCTCCTTACCCTCTCAGCTCTTTTCCCGGCCCGACCTGCTTTGCTTGCTTCTAAACCCAAGGAAAACCCTCCACGGCGGTTGTAGTGCATCAAATATCTCTACCTCCCACTCTCTTGCAGGCGTCCACCCCTCCCTCCCCTACACACACACACACACACACACACACACTTATAATAACCATCTGTCTCTCTCTCACTTTCTCTTTTGTGCAGATTTAATACTGTGGGCTCAAATTCCTGGCCTGGAATTTCACTGCATTTCTCAAACAAATAAAACCACAAAATGGTTTCAGGTGAAGCCGAGTAAGGACTTTCCCCATAGGGAGGCTCCCCAGATATTTAAAAACTAGATAATAAAATTAAAGATTAATAGTATGAGATAATTGTTTGTTATTGTTTCTTTTAAAACACAATTTTGTCTTGATTCATTGTCATCTCAGACCTTGGTACTGTAGGTTGTACAGGTCTCTTATTTTGAAATTTTGTTCTGTTTAATTGTATATGTGTGTGTAAATGCCTGTGTACATTTGAATGTGCTAAGCGTCAAAGAAATAATGTTTATTCGGGGTGTCTCTTATTACCATTTATTTGACTTTGAATTCTGCCAAATCATGTTTTATTTATTAGTTTAGATTTTGTCCCTTTCCCTTACCTCTCCTGTTTCATTTCTTTTATCTGCTTTTATGTACGTGTGCAAATCCAAAGAAGTCTTGCTTCTTCAGTGCAAACAATGATTAATCTTTTTCTTTTTGATTTCAAGAAAACTTTAAGCAATGGCAAGTTCAGTGAAAATGAGAATGACTGAGACAAATGTCTCTCTTCAGGTATATGTGGGCATTTTGGATATTTATCAGATTAGAGCTGAAAGAGTTAGTTGTTTAATTCATTAAACCAGCAAAAATGCAAATTATTCAATATATCAATAAAGAAAATATAATCATAATTTTATAATATCATAAAATAATCATTAGTTGCAGCCCTTTCACAAGTATAACAAGCTCACTACTATGCACCACACTTGCAGTATAGTTCATTTAAAACCTATGGAGAAATCTGCTCATGCACAACACACAACTACCCGGGAACATGAATGGCAGTGTATGTGCAGGTTAAAAAAAAGATATATGGCCAATGAGAAGCCTTTCAGACTACCTTGGCTGCCACTTGACAGATAAAGTCTGATATCGGCGGATCTTTGTGTACAAGGAGTGACGTCAAACACGTACCTAAGTTTACTGATGTGTGTCAGATAGAAGACATTATGGGGGCACTCAGAGAACACCAAAACAAAGAGAAACGTGCAGTCTCAGGGGAGACTGGAGGAGCAACTGACAACCTTACCTGGAGCAACAAGACTTTGACAATTCAATTCCAGTCTGACAAACTGACAGTTTTCACTAACGTTTCCTTTTGGAATCTGAAGCCTGAAGGGAAGCAGAGACCTCACATGTCAGTTCCTATTCTCTGCTTTCATGTCAGCATTAAAAGGCTTCCTTAAGTTTAATGTGGAACAATTTTTTAGGCATGAGAGGGAATCTCTACCACAGTTGCATGTAATTCACGATTTGAACATCTTATTGCAAAAGAGCCTCTTTACCAGTGTGGACCACGTTACTACAGGTTGCTTCTCTTTGGAAGTGTTTTTCCATCACCACCTTCCCTGGCAGCAGGGTTCCTCTCCTCACTACCCTCCATCATGCATCTTCTTGCCCCATTCTCAGCCCTGCTCTGTGTCCTCCTCTCAGTAGCTCCCTCCCACCTTTCTTCCCTCCATCTCCCCGCAACAAATCACAATCTGTTTACAACCCCTCGGGCGCACTCCACAACTCTTCTGGCTCCAATTGCAGATCTATTTATACCAGACAATGCAGAAGGCTGGCGTCTCTGATTTGAGACTCGGTTCGCCGAGTGTATATCCCACGGCCTGACTGCCTGAGCTCCACACTCGTTAGGCTTAATAGATGTCACACTGAGCCGAGCAGAGCTGTTTAGGGCTGGCCTCAGTGAAATGTGGCTGGGATCTTTTTTTTTTTAAACCATGCAAAGAGATGACAAAGAAGAGGAGATATGCTGCACAACGTTTCACAGTGAATTTAGCAGCAGAAAGAGATGCGAGGCAACAAGTAGCACATCTGTTGATGGTGGAAAATAGCTGCGGTTCGCTTACTGATTGGTCTCTGAGGGTGGGTTGGATGAGCCTACCTTACTTTCTCAGCTGCACTGAGTTAGAGTTTTGCCTCCTTGCAAGCTCAAACTCTATGAGATGATAAACGCCTTTACCTGGTTATATACCTGCAGCAAAGACTGATTGTCTGAACATGGCACTGTGGCCTCTAGAGGAAAAGAGACAGAACTCTGACCGGGTAGGATTAAGGAACAGGGAGGGCGTGACGGAGGGACGTGTTGAGGTGCAGCGCGTCTCGTTCTGCCAAAAGCGAGCTCCAACTTGTCGCCGTCTCAATGACATCATACAACGGTCTGCAGCACCGCAGCTTAAGAGGAAGGAGATGGGTGAATGTGAGGCAGAGACATAACACGTGAGGCGTAGAGGGGGGGGCGACGTGTGAAGGTTGAGGTGCGGTACGTGCAGGAACGTGTTGAGCTCCGTGAGTTTATACTGGATATTTGAAGCATGCTTGGCCTAAGTGAGAGACAAGCACTGGTTGCACCATTTCAGATGAACAATTCAGATCAAACAATCACGAAGAGTGTCCCATTTAGCATGTACAGTTTAGGGCTGACATTAATGTTTATTTTCATTATCAAAGAATCTGTTTTCTTTTCTCTGCCTTATGGGACTGTAAAATTTTCTTATAATTTGTTATATTCGGACATTTAATAGCTTTACTACAAATCCTTGCACTCCAGCCCAATCTTCTTTTTTTTAGTCAAAAATGCTAATTTTGGTTTTTCTGTCTGCAGAAACACATGACAGATAAACAAATAAAACTAGCAAATCTTGACATCTCTCTGAATGTTTTGTATTTTTGATTGATAAATTGAATCAATCATATCAACGCTAGTTAAAAAAAGGTCTATTAACTGTAGATATAACTGTTTACTATTTATTCTCTTTCCTTATATTTATTTATTGTTTGCGCGTCTTTAATGTCTGCACTTCCCATTGCTGCTGTAACATTATGAATGTCCCCATTGGGGGATTTATGAAAGGATTCTGAATCTTGAATCTTGAATCTTAAGGCTTCTCCTTCCTTGTCAAGAGATCAGGTTTATGGTGAAATAATTTAAAAAGCATTAGTCATTTAAAACAACCAGCACCAGTTTGTGTGAAACAAAACTCAAGCTCCCAGCAGCTCCTGGCAGGTGCAGCGGCCACTGCTTTGCATCCCAAAGGACAGAGCTGCATGTTGTGTGCTTAAATGCATCCTGCAGGATCTGATTACATAAAGATTAGATGAGAAAGCATCCAGGACTTTTGCAAGACAACAACTGCCTTTTGCATTTTCTATGAGGAAACTATTCCGGGCTGTTAGCAGAGGGATGCAACAGAGAGCAGTACACAGGTGCACTCTCCTCACCCGGTGAGGAGCAGATCCAAGCAGTCCGGGTCACACGGGCTACCAACGTGGAGGCCCCAGCAGCTCTGTATCCAAGACAACAGATTTCGAGAATATCTGATGAAGTCACTCCAGTGAATCTCAATATTTTATCAGCCTCGCCGGAGGCACGCAGAAAACAATCCCAACAACAACGCGAGAGCACATGTGAGGCTTCAGTAAGGTTTAGGACAGGAGAAACATACTCTGGGTCAAAGTGAAGAGGAAACCAAGTTGTTATTTATTTGTTCTCCCAAAGCAACAGGCTGGCTGAGCTCACCTCTGCTCAAGTGTTCATTCAACAGCAACTACTGTACCTGCTTGCTGCTGCTCTGTGAATACATAGAGAAAAAACTAAAGAGCAGCAGGGGCAGTGAATTATGAATCACACTTTTACTATTTTCATTATTCTTTACAGGGAAATCCAACTTGCTATGCACAGAGCAGTTTAAGCTTCCTTATTATGGAATTAGTTAATGCATTATGCATATATTAAGTCAGACTCATTTCTCCTCCAGATTACCTCATCTCCATCTGTGCCTCTTTAATTTCTGTACTCTCTCCTCCCTCCACACAGCTACATCTCTGCTCCTTCCTCCTTTCGTTTTTAGAGGAGGCAGAGGCAGATACAATAAATACAATACAATACTTAGTGATGGTTTGACTGTGTCCTAGCAAAGCAGACAGAATACCTGCAGTAGATGGGGATTCAGAGACCAAAGCCTGTTTTTTGTTGTTTCAATATTTTCGCTCCACATAAAAAGGTAGCTCTGATTTGTTTTGGGACTATAACTGTCTCAGGAACTTGCAGCAAACACATCACCAAGATGCACAATTGCCTGTTCCGCTGTATATTTTGAGACATCCGCCAATAATTTCACATAAGCTCACAAACAGAGCAGCTGTATTTCCATTCAACAAAATGGCACTGTGAGATAACTGCATAACTGTAACGTACAGGACTGAGCATGGACTCTTCAGGTCTTATAGAGACCTATCAGCTATCAGTTAGATAAACCATATTTAATTGTTACAAATATCATAGTGTTGCTTTATCAAAACAGATGACTACATTCAAAGTGAGGACACTTCAGTAATTAGACTGAAACATCGGACACAACAATCGTACAGATTTGAGGAAGAACACCTATGCGTGCAAAGTCGCACAGGCTGAGGTTAATAGTGAAATCTCGTAGGTGCACACACAAAAACAGGCTTTGATTTTCAGAAACTCATGCACAAACACACGCACACACAAATACACACACACACACACACACACACAGAGTGTCCAACCTGTTGGGATGTGGTTGAGCGCCGATGTCTTCAGAACCTCCAGCGGCTGCTCCTTTCCCAGGATCCCCTCTGTGGGAGAGAGAGCACACTCCGCTTCAAATATTGTCCGCAACATTGAGACAAGCTTCCAGCGACAAACCTGCTAATCAGGCAGTTAAGACCACAGTCCAAGCCAAGCGGGCTTCAGGTCATCTGCAGAGCTGCGAGCACATGCCACGGCGCAGCTACCGCCACCTGACCAGCCGCCCGATCCATGACCAGTGAAAAGAGCGAGCTGTGAATTTTCAGAGATGCTCGGCTGCAGAGGAGCTCTAAAATAAGCCTGAAATCCGAAGGATACCGAGGGAGCAGCCTTCATCAGCTCCTGTGTGCTCGTGTGTGAGTTCAGTGTGCGAGAGGAGGGATGTTGGGGCTCGAACTGATACTGCCTGTGCTCAGCATAGCAAATGTGGCTGGCAGCAGAGAGGGATGGGGG
>JAPMOB010228298.1:0-30105 GCA_029875015.1 Lepomis gibbosus
ATCAGTTCTTAACTAAAAAATGACGAAGCGAGACTGTCGATTCCACTAAGACGTTTAGTGAGTGAACAAAAGGCCAAAAAAACATACATACAGTGTGCGCAAAGAAAAGGGTTACAGCATTGCTTCCGACTACAAACTACAGACGTCATCACCTCACGCACTCCTTTTCCTAGAGTCTCCTGGGTAATGAAGTCCCTTCATTTAATGTAACTCCAAATGAAATTAAATGAAATGCAGTTCTCCTTTTAACTACCTATTTAACAGATTAACAATTTTATGAATATGAATGTTAACTTATATCTTAACTTATTAATCCTTACAAATAATATGTTCTCTCAAATAAATTCTCAACAAAAGAACAGTAGTCAAACTACTGGTTTTAAAAAGTTTTCAGTTTGAAAACTGTGCCTTTTTAATAATAGGAATAATAGTAATGAGTCTGCTAAAAGCCCAGGTTGTCCCAGATGATGATGTTCATATTTTCTATGACTATTAAAATTACAGATTTGTATAAGACACACCTTTTATTGGAGGAGCAAAAGCTTTTCTCCAAATGTGCATATTAGTCCCCAGTTATTCCCAGCTCACTCAGTCTCTTGACTTTCTGACTTCAGGTTGATCCAGACGTATTTGCTGCCCTTCCTAAAGAGCTCCAGGAAGAACTGAAGTCTGCCTACAACCGTGTAACAAATGGCCAGCCACAGGCAAAATTTTGTAAGCACCCAGGTGAATTTAGTTGTACAGGAATGTGTTAAGCATTTCCCCCCCTACTTTTATCATCATTCATGTTGTATTTATCTTGTGTTTTACCTCTTGGCTTCTCAGCAGTGGAACAGAAGAATCCCCTATTACAGCTAAAACAGTCAGGAGTCGGTATTGGCATAGGTCGGGTGAAGCGGCGCTACAAGAGAAAGAATGCAGTGAGCCCTGTAAAAAAAGGTCCTTCCCCGGTGAAGAGGCGGCACACGACAAACAGCCCAGCCAAAATCCTACCATCTCCTATAAAGCTGCGGGAACCAACGAACATAGTAAAGGTGAACCATTGAACCGTTTCATACGTGAAGATGAAGCTCTTATGGTGGCAGTATGTGCAGAAGGCTGGTACTTAGGTAATTTTTCAAGCTCTCACGTTTTCCCTCCCCAGACTGAAAATGGTCCTTCCACATCGACCTCGAAACCAAACATCCCAGAGTCTCTGTCCAAGTTCATCCCTCGCCCTGCTCCAACGTTAGCCGGAGCCTGTGACCTGACGGACATTAAAACACTCCTACGGGAATGGGTCACCACCATAACAGGTGAAGGCTAGATCTGCTATAGTGCAGACTCATGCAGTTGCGTATATTATTGTTTGTGCGGTTACAAAAATCCATTTTTAATAATGTCTTACTTTTCGTCAGAACCCATGGAGGAGGACATCCTGCAGGTGGTGAAATACTGCACTGATCTGATTGAGGATAAAGATCTGGAAAAGTTGGATTTGATAATAAAATATATGAAAAGGTAAGTACTGTACAGTTTAGCCTCCTCTGTACCTGTCACTTTTTTGTTTGTTTTCTTTTTGTTTTCATTTATTCCTTATGTGGCCTATTGATCTTTCCTCTGCAGGCTCATGCAGCAGTCGGTGGAGTCTGTCTGGTGTATGGCTTTTGACTTCATCCTAGACAACGTGCAGGTGGTTGTGCAGCAAGCTTATGGTAGCACCCTGAAGATACCATGAAGAAGAATGGTTTTCATAGTGTGTGTTATCATTACACCAACACCTTTTGTTTTGCTACCTTCACAAGGTCACCTGCAATACAAATTATGACACCTAAATGATGATTTTCCTCCTCAACTGTGATACCCTTCTAGCACCTGCCATCATATTCTCAATAGCCTCCTGAGAGTGAGACATAAATTAATAACACACACACACACACACAATGCTCAGAGTACATTATTGTCTGTACTTGCTCTTTAAGGGACAAGTAACATGAACATAATGCAGGAAATGTATTTAGAATATTCTCACTAAAACTCAAAACAGTGATTATGGTAGCAGCTTTTTGCAAATTCCTCATTTTTCATGTGGAGTTTTTTTCTAAATAATGCGAAGACTCAATTTTAAATATATGTGAAATTTTATATCAAGACTTTTACAGGCAGCGTGTAACTATTTCTTATACATACGTCTAAGCCAGGCCTTATAAGATTTCAAATGTACCTCCTCCTGGTGAGCATTTTCCATCTGATAAAGCAGTTGACTTCCCTTATGTGTTCCCAAGGTTTAAATAGTGTCACACAGGCAGGTTTAAGTTTTATTCATTTATGCAGCAGTAGATTTAAAATTATGACTGTGGTAAACACAATAATCATGTTCAAACACAAAGCTTCCTTTTTGGGATTTTTTTTTTTAGAATCAGTCAGTTTTGTAGCACTCCTCACACTTATTATAATCCCAGAAATGGTTAAAAATCTTGTTTTTCATCAGTGTTTCATTGGTGCTCCATGCCACTTCGACTGAGCTGTGAAGTATCTACGCAAACAAAATATAGTCTGCTGCATACAGTAGTCCCTTTTTTTTCTTGTCTCTCGCAAAAAAGTGCCAAACTTTGTTATTATAGTGTGTAAATAATGTTTTTAAAGACACCTGTTAAAAGTTTTAAAAGAAAAAGATGTATGTGGAGGGCTTACCTCTTGTATTGTTTACATGTAGTGAATTCTTAGTAACTGTCGTTAAATTGTAAATCTTCTCGCTCTTTAATTGTTTCAGTGTTCCAACATGGAAATCAGAAGCTGGCCAAAGCACTTCATATGAGGTTAACTGTTGATTCTCAGTAGCACTCTGACTTAGGAGGATATTCCCAGGGGTTATGGCAATCAATAAGTAACCTATGTGTGTGTTTTTTTCCACTTAACAAGTGAGATGTCACTTAAAGATAATGCAACATTTCATACAGCATTTGTATATGGAGTAAATTTTGTTTTTTCTAGTGTTTCCAGCCTAGTTACCAGTTTCACAAATTTGAATATTGATATAATGCTGGATTTGCATAGGAAGAGGTGACCTGATTTTTAACTCTGAAGCCCATTGAATTTACATGTGTACATACAATGGAGACATTTGTATGGCTTGTGGCTACGTCATTGTGTTTCTGTGAAGTTGACTTATGATTGGTGATTAGAAGTTCTCAGCAGATGCGGCTGACTGGCTTGCAATCTCACATCATGCAAGGCATTATGTGTGTGGTTGAAAAGTCTGTTTAAAACAGTATCCCTATATGCAAACCAAGCTGTCATTTTTTAAAATCTTGTTGAAATGAATGTAATTCAGAATGTGCAAGTCTCCGCTCTCTTTCCAGATGTTGGCTTTGCTTCACCCGTCATATCTTTCCAGAAGGGAATGGCCAGAAATTCAAATTGGCCAGTCTTGTTTTCTCTAAACTGGCTTGTGCCTGAAGACCTGAAGCTGTGAACTTGTTTGTAAGTTTTCTAAAACTTGGTAATAAACTGTAAACTCTGTATTAATTTACTTGTGTTTGTCATTTCTTAAAGTTACAGCCTGAATAGTAGAAGGTAGTCCAATCAAGATAATGTTGCATTCTGACAATAATCTTTGAGGGAGAAAAGGGCATTTCTTTCCCTATTGATATAGTACAAATTGGAAAAAGTTAAAGATGTCAAATCTTTACAGTTCAAGGCTGCCCATCTTAATCTACACTGTGCCCCTGATACTCAAAACTTAATCTGACATCAACCTTTTTTAATTGTTTCTGCAGTGTGCTCTCAGGCATGAAATATTGCCAATACACATACTGTGGTATCAAGAATACATTAAACCCAGCTACAGTCAGTTTTTAAATCCACATTTTCTTCCTCCATGTAATATGCATATTTAATATGCATGTAAAAGTTTACATTTTTATATTTTTGTATGCCAATAATAAAATGCTAACAAACATGTAGGGTTCACTTTTAAAGGAAATCAAAACATTTTGTAGGTTATGTTTGTTTTGTTTTCAATATGTGCCATCATTTAGTTTGAGATTTGAGGTCTAAATACCAAATAAAGGAGTACAGCCTAAAAGGATTAATTTCTTTTTTAAAATAGCATTTTCAATTAAAATGACAAATATAGCTTTCATATTATCACAAGGTTGAAAAACTGAGTACCTGATGTTTTATTTTGTGAACTGCTCGGATGTAGTTTGACGTCAAACGTTTGTGTGACGTTACTTCCGCAGCATCTATGCGCAGCAATCATTTGGATTTCGCGCACGAAGTGAAGTGTTTGTGATCATCTGTTACTCCATCAGGTAAGCCAATATTTTAACGCCAGTGTGGTTATGGATTACCATGTTTTTAATTGGCGATTACTATTATCATCTCACACGTTGATATGTTATTGTTCCTGTCTGAGTTAGTTTTAACGGCTAACTTTATGAAGCAGGCAGGGCTAATGTTAGCTAGCTTAGCAGGCGAATGAAGCTCCAGCTACCATTGTCTAGATTTCCCTTGATTACTTACATAAGTAAGTACATGGCTAATTGTAACATATCTCGATTTATTGGCGTGTAGTAATTATTCGCACAGAAGCGATAAGGGAAATGTCGAACAAATATACAACCATGACCAAGTATGTTAACGCAGCTAGGCTAACGCTAGCTGACAACCTGCGGAAACAAGGTGTGCCCAGTTGTTACCATGGCTTTGTCTCTAACGTTACTTATAACACGCTGCTCAGTCTGACAGCTTTCGGTGAAACGTTTTCATCAGTGACTTGACAATAACGTCAGGCCCTTACGTACACTTGGCTGCTGCGTAGTAACGTTAGGTTAAGTTGCTGCGTACTTTGTCTTGGGGCAATTTACAACGATGCAGTTTTTATAAAAACAGTGAGTTGCT
This sequence comes from Lepomis gibbosus, assembly GCA_029875015.1. Classification (NCBI taxonomy): domain Eukaryota; kingdom Metazoa; phylum Chordata; class Actinopteri; order Centrarchiformes; family Centrarchidae; genus Lepomis; species Lepomis gibbosus. The sequence goes on from JAPMOB010228298.1 coordinate 4,885, forward strand.
AGATTAATATTAGGTACACCTCGCAGAGAAAAACTGTATGTGTACCTACATGAAGGTTAATGTTCAGTTTTAGTTGAAACTGTCTTTGTAATATTCTTTATATTTAAATTCTATGTTCACCCCATTAGTAATCAATGAGGGTAGACTTAACATTACAAACATCCTTCAGTGTAACGCAATACATATCAACATCATTAGAAACTTCAGCCTCCAAAATGACTGTAATGAAACAAGAATATTTTTTCCCCTCTGATGTAACCATTATAATTGTGCCATGTTCAGGCACTTATATAAAGGATATAGTTTAACTGGTGGCTTATTTTTAACTTGTACGTTATCCGGTGTCATGTCTCAGCTTACACTGTCTTCTTTACCTCCTCAGATTCAGAGAGTGTATCACACACAGCAGACGACCATGGCAAATCAATCAATTGATATCTTAACAAAGGTTTTGGAGCAGTCAGCCAAGCTGGTGGAGGAGAAGGTTGATGCACAGTTGAGCAAACTGAGTGAAATGGATGAAGATGATTTGGAAAGACTGAAGGAGAAAAGATTAGAGGCACTTAAGAAAGCACAGAAACAGAAACAGGTATGTGGGATGTTTTCTTGTAATTGTTTATGTATCTCAAAGCTGGCTTTGGGAACTGATTATAATAGTTGCATTTTGTTATTCTTTGATTGTTGGATAATCTCAAATCAGAAAAGATAACCTGTCTTGTAATGGAATTTTTAGGAAAAGTAATCCAAGGACTGATTTAAAGACTTATCTCATGCTCTGGAGTTTGACTGTACGTCAGGCGTCAGGTTTTTTTTTTTTCTTCATGGGGAAAATGTTTTGACATTGTCCACATCCCAAATCAGCCAACAAAATAGACTGCATGTTGTCATTGTGCTCGAATGTAAAAGCCAGTTTTTATACTCTCTGAGATTATTTTTTCTGGAACTTAACCCAATGTTAAATGTCTGTTTTTTAAGGAGTGGTTGTCTAAAGGCCATGGAGAGTATAGAGAAGTCCCAAGTGAGAAAGACTTTTTTGGTGAGGTCAAGGAAAGCAAAAATGTTGTCTGCCACTTCTACAAAAATTCCACATTCAGGTGAGTTTGTTTATTTATGTCATAAAGGCCGTGACCCTTTTTTACTAATGCATCAAACCTACACTGAAGCCAATGCATAGCCTCGAACACTTTGCCGTAGCCTGACATGCATCTCCCAAAACATGAAACTAAACGTTGTGGCGATGCAGACAGCAAGAACGGTGACTGGTCAGCTTGGACGCATCGTATTTCCTCCTACGCATTTCCAGTTTCTGCCTCAACGAGTTCAAGCATCGTACATATCATCTTGTCCAAACATTGATCATATCCAACGCCAATGAAGAATAAAACTCAGTGGAACGTAGAAACCCCGCTGCCAACTAGTGCTTTGGCTGTGTGTTTTTTAGTGTTAACATGATCATTTTTTCTTTGATCTCAAGTTAATTTTCTTGTTCTGTAGCTAGAATATGTTGTCATCAGCTGCTGTACTTGTCATTTTATCGTCTTTCTTCTACATGTAGATGTAAGATCCTTGACAAACATTTGGCCATCTTGGCAAAGAAGCATGTTGAGACCAAATTCCTCAAACTGAATGTGGAAAAGGCCCCATTTCTGACAGAGAAGCTGCGGATCAAGGTTATTCCTACGCTGGCCCTGCTATTAGACGGAAAAACAAAGGACTATGTGGTCGGATTCACCGACCTGGGAAACACAGATGAATTCACCACAGAGATGCTTGAATGGCGTCTCGGCTGTGCAGATGTTATTAACTACAGGTGAGACATACAGTAGCCTCCCTCCTTCATCTTTTAGGCTTTATAGCTGCAGAATCACAGTAATGTGCTGATTGAAAACAATATGTGCCCTGATTTTAACATCACACTTTCCCCTTTCTCCTGTTCTAGTGGTAACCTGATGGAGCCTCCTACAATGACACAGAGATCAGGCACAAAGTTCACAAAGGTGGAGAAGAAAACCATCAGAGGGCGAGCTTACGACTCAGATTCTGATTCTGGAGATGACTGAAAAGTCAAATCTGGTTTTCTCATTTGGGGCTACCTTACTTAAAAAGTCTAGCAGACAGCCCACATTCATTTTTCTACATCCCTTCTCTCAGTTACGTACATATTCATTACCAATTTGAATATTGTAATTTAAAAATCAAAAATTATTTTGCAAAGGCAGTTAGAATTATAGCATCAGCCTTATTTAATGAATTGTTTTGTGTTTTAATTTAAAATACTTCAAAAACAAGGAAACATTACATATCAAATTGTAGAGGATACAGTATGTGTCACTGAGCCACTGCGCCAGTTGTTGATTTTGTCCCTTTTATATGCTAAAACCTTGAAGATTTGTCTTGAATTATAGGTGCACTCATGAAGGTAGTTCTGTTTATTTCATGTGTTTCCTTGTAACCGTGTGTGTCTAATGTTAGACAGAAACCATGATGCATGAAGTGCCAAGATCATCCTTTAGCTTCAGAATACGTTTTTACATGACATTTCCTTGTAGCAACACTTTCAGTTAACTAATGCAGACTTGAAAAGTATAAAAGGATTTAAAAAAAACTTGTGCTCCTGTGATTTTGTATAGTTTTTCTGTAAAGTTGGAGAGTCAATTGATGTTGCAGCAGAGTTGTAGTTGGTATTATGGGTGAAAATTTATCCTACAAATCTTACAATGCAAAACAATTTTTTTTGTCAGATCTTTTCTCCTTAGAAAAGGCTCCTGTGTAAAATTGTCCCTTTAATGTTTGTTTGGGTATGCATCAGTAGCAATATTAAAGGCCCTGCACACCCACATGGATCCAAATCAATACTAGACTGAAACTGATATTTGGCTGTTCACCTCATTCTCCCACAATGCAATGCACAAAGGAAATTACTTGAATTTTTGCAAAAAGATTGTACTGTCTGTGGGGTCAACTTGATTGCACTGTATATGTATTGCATTTTTTCAGTTAGTATACAGCTGTAAAGCCTTTTCTATCCTCGGAGGATAAGAGGACATAGCTGATGGATGTATACAAGTAGCATGAAATTAGGACAGAGATACAGTTCTGTAAAGAAGTCTGTTCGATAAAATAAGTGAAAGCACTTGTGTGAGTGGACTTTAGGTGTGTTGGCATCTGAAGTATAGTCCCAAGAATTGCCTCTTGAATCTAACTCACCAGAGAAGGTGAGAGAATTTGTCACAACAAAAAAATTCCAGAGTGAAATGGATATAGGCTGCATTTTATTTCAAAATGTCTTTAATTTATAGTCAATTGTTGGGGAATTATCGTGGAAAACAGATTACACAAAATTCAGAGCTCTTTGAAATACAGTTTTTTGCAAAATAATTCAAATAAACTGGTACTGCTAATATTTCTGCTTCGTGAGCTGGCCCCTAGGTTGCTGAAGGACTTTCCTCACATTCCTCTGGAGTCTTAAGTCTATTAAATCAAAACACACAACATCAAATTAAACTGAAGTCCAGTAAATGCCACAGAAGTTTCTCAGTGTAGTGGAATCAGAACAGGAAGCTAAGGAGCACTGTATTTCCCATGATATTTATGAACTATGAATTAATATAACTGAAATAGGAACTAAGGTTCGATAGCCTTCGGGTCTACAGGTTGGAGGAGGCGACGAACAATCAACTCTCCTTTGCTGTTAATGTAGGTGTCTGCCATGTCCTGTTCAGCAGGGAGTCCATAGGGAGTCCTCAGCGGCTGGATCCTGAGAAGGAAATTAAGACATTTATTTAATGTTCTAAAAACATAAATCCTCTTTTGTGACTCAGGTTGCAAATCTACTTCTGTTATGCTTTAAATGATTTGCAGAGACTTTGACGACCATAATTTCTGCAGACATGTTACTTCCATTTTGTACATTAATCTTACCTCACAAGGTGCTTGACAAATTTCAGTTGGCTATTGACTGCAGGTGTATTTTTGTGAATTACAGGTACATGTGCCTAAATGCAAGAGAAAGAGAGGCCAGTGTCAGTGCAAAAACATCCAAGACTGTGAGCATTATATGTCCAATTGAATTTTGTCTCTACAAAATGTAATAAACATTCTACGTGCCTCTATAGTGGACAGATGCTGTATCTGCTTGAGGGGGTACAATAACTTCTAACAATTTTATAGTGCTCATTTATCTTAATGAAAGCTTTTAAGCTTTTTCTTCAGCCTACAAGGCAGGGATAAGTAACACTGTAGAATACTTATTAGAGATGCTAAAGTATGCTTATTTTCTAGTCATGTGACTGAACATGAACTATTTATGCACAGGTAGTCCTCTTATCTCAGTACTGTACATTTCCCAAATATCTTTATGTTCTCCAAAACCTTTTCTTTATTTTTTCCTCTCCCATCGTCTTAATTGTTTCCAGTTAACAGTATTACACAAAGGCAGCCTCATTTGTTAAGCCTTACCTTTTCAAGCCCAAGGTGTTTCACCATGTCTTTCTCCCAGTATGGCCTTCGCATCACACTTTTGACTCGTGTCACTATATGCAGTTTATGAGGTTGGTCTGGGTCACCCCCATATTTCTCATGTTCTTTTGATCTCTCAGCAAAAAGCTGTAAAGGACAAAACAGAGCCTTTTTAACAATGCCAACAGTAATATAATGTAATTAATCATTTAGAAGTGCAGTACAAAGGAGCCTCATTATTACCATGGTTGATTTCATCTGTTAGGAGTCCCTGGGGTAAAGATTAAATGTTGGGCACCTAATGACCCCCCACACACACACACGCTACACACCTCTTCTCTGTGCACTGTTAATAGACGCTGCTGGAATTCTACCCTACCTAATTTAGATTATGATCCATGTGAGCACAAAGATTAGCAGGGCTTGACATTAACACCCGCCAAATGCGGGTGGATTTCGCACGTGGCGGGTAACACGGTTACTCCCACTAGCCACTTTGGCGTGTTGAAAAATTGTTGTCTTGTCAATAGACTAAAATAAACGAATTGCAATGTGATACTATGACACTACAACTCCCATGAGTACTATCTGCCCATGGTGTTTGCTCATTGGTCCATTAGTGAAGCATATTGTCTCGCGCGCTACTGACCGACGACACTGTAAACAAGAAGACGCTGTGGAGATTAAACGCGCGGACTGGCCGTCCGGCAGAGGGCTGTTTTGGCCTGCCGTTAATTATTAACTTAACCAGCTGCAGCCTTAACAAAGCAAGCTTTTTTAATATCACGAGAATCGACACAACATGCGCGTCTCACTCGTTCACTTATCTCGCGAGGGTGCGCACGTATAATATGACATGCCGACTTTTGTCAAAGTGAATATAAAAGTTAAATCTGTCACATGGCAGCCACAGTACCTCAGACCTGTGGACCGTCAGCCTCCCGTCTGCTTTTATATACAGTCTATGCTTTTAACCTGATGGTTTGATTTCTGTCATCACACGCGACATGCACACACACATCAACAGAGCGGTCAGTCATTGCGTGAGTGTGCGTGGCCGAACAGTGTGGAGAAGAAATGCACCTCAGAACGAAAGAAAGAGAAAGGCAGGAGGAAAGAGCCCTTAAATGCTGTAAAATTACAGATATATTCATGATTAAAGGGACGTGGTGTTACTACTAGCAGAGTTGCCTTTATATCTCATCAAATCTTCCTGTCACAACTACATTTCCAGAGTTGATTATTAAAATATAGAACTATGTTTTAATAAAAGATGTCATGCCATAGGAAAACAGAAGATGCGTCTGTATGGGAATAATCTGGAAAAAAGACCTGTTTACAAGTTTTATATCTCTAGTTACTCAGAGCTACCACATCATAAATTCAGTCTGAGCTTGGAGGAAAGGCAGATGCAAATGATTCTGGTGAATTTTTTAAAGTTTAGTTTTGATCTTTTTAATTAAACTTGTACACCCATGCAACAGTTTTATTATATGTAATAAGAAGCTACTATTTGAATGTGTTTATCTTAATAGACTACATGGTTTCAAAAAAGGAGCTTTACACACAACCTTATCAGAACTAATGATAATTTTATTACATTTTAGCACGCCATTGTCAACTTTAATCGTTTAAAACATAATTTCCCAAAAACACAAATTTGGCTAGTGAAAATGCTGTGTGGCTAGTAACTTTGGAAAATCACAAGCCACATTGGCTAGTGAGCAAAAAAGTTAATGTAAAGCCCTGTTACTAAGGTATCAAAATTAGATGAGGCCCCTCTACAAGACAGGGTCTAAAGTTTATGTTTTAAAAAAACACATTTGTTAACATAGCACTTTAGTAATGAAAATGAACTTTGTAATTTCTTAAATTGCGTGCAACTAACTGACCTGTATAAAAACTGGGCCTTTTGCCTGGATTCTTACCTCTTTTGGGATTCTTGCTTTGGTAAATTTGCTGCGTGCAGACACAAACCACGGACAAGGTGATAAAAGTGTAGCTTCTGTCAGGATCTGTAGACATACACAAACAGTGACGAGATAAAGTTAAAATCAAAGAGTGGTAATTACAGAAAAGGTTCAAAGGCAGAACAGTGTCCTGCAGGGATGGATTATCTGACACATGTCAATCAGATTCAATCATAATGTTTATACTGTGGTGGCTATCACTTTATTTTCTGTTGGTTTATTCCACCATTGTGGCATTTTTTTTAATTTAGGGCATGATTTTGCAACAAAGTGATATAAAGTAATTTAATTTGCCAGGTACGTTTAGCTGGTTTATACAACAAAAATACAAAAAATACACATACACATATTCCGGTCAGGTTATTTTTTCATTTCATGTTTTTCAGCAGTTTCTCCATCAGAAAAATAGCAGAAATTTAACATGTCGTCAGAAATATTAGAGCATGGTTGCATAAACCTTTGCCAGAGACAGGCATCTCCCAAAAATAGACACAAACACAAACTTGGGCTAGGATTGGCTCTAAGAAGAAAAATTAATAGTTAAAATAAATGACAGGCTAATAATTACCAAGGGAAGTATTATGAAGAATGGTCTTATTTCTTAATGTATGGAGTATATAAAGAAAATAATCATAACATATACTGTTGTACTTAATGTAATAAGCTTTTATTTTATTTATACTTTGAATTAACTGTTGAACTTGAAAAACTTAAATTACAAAAAAAGTTTAGCAGAAGTTTTGGGAGGTGGAACTGAAAAATGTATTGAACTAAACATTCATATCTTGATATTACCCGCGGTCTTATTTTTTCATAAAACCCATAGATAATTCCGTTTACCATCTTTAAAAGAGAGGCAGTGTATCACAAAGTATCACATTCTACAAAATGTCTTCAGTCTGGACTTCAGAGATGTCCTGATTTAACAATACTGAAAACCTTATTTAGTTCTCTCAGTACGAAACATGAAAAATACCAAAGATGTTCTTACCTTGACTGATAAAGAGCTCAAACCGCGACAAACACCTGACATGTTTTTTGTTCTGTTGAAGCTGCTCTTCAGGTATAAAATAGTAGTCACGCACGCCAAGGTTACAGCCCTGCTACCCGCACAATAAGCGCGTGGATCAAACGAAACTAACAGTTATGAAAAAACTCACAAATGTAACTATATTCATATTAAATTCACAAAATTTACAAGCAAAACATTAATTCAAGAGCTGAAAAGCAACAGCAAACGGACCGTCACGTTAGTATCATGACAGTTTTCTCTCCTCCATGTATGTTTCCACCGGAAGGGTTGAGAAGTTACATTGAAACTGCGCCGACATAACTAACGTCCAGTAAACAAGGTTCCTATAGTTATTTTAACTTTTACAAAAATCCTACGGATGAATACACTACATAAATTTAATAAAGTTTCACTAATAAATAGGTGCTTTATGGATATGTTTTTCTTAAAACTGTACCCTTTTACGCACCGTGGACCATTACTCCATCACTAAGTTTCTCCCGGAAGTATTTTTGTGGCGCACTTGTGTAGCTGTCAACTTGGAAAGGTGGCCCCCTTCTCTCTGTGACTTTCCTGGCAGTAGATAAACATGAATACTCTGTTGGTTTTCTAGAAGCTCTGAAAAGACGGCTAGACACCACAATGACACAAAACCACGTGTCAGGGATGGAGACGTCCGCCATCTCCGTCCTGAAGCGGGCAGTGGAGCTGGACCACAGCGGCCGCCTGCAGGAGTCCCTTGTGTGCTACCAAGAGGGCATCCAGCTGCTTATAGACGTGTTGAAAGGTCTCTGTCTCCCTCTTTCAGACATATACACAGCAGAGGGAGCACGATGTTGACAAATTTAATTCTTGTTTCCTGTCTCCTGCCAGCAGCTGTGAAAGATGACTCAAAGAGAGGGCACTACAGGGATAAGATAAAGGGCTACATGGATAGAGCAGAGCAAATCAAAGCTCATGTGAGCCAGATGAAAGAAGGTAACTATAACACAACCACTAAAGGCTGAATAATAAAACCAGGCAAAATGGTCAACGGCCCCAGCCAAGGCGGAGTATCCTGATGTGGAGGAAGAGTTGGTAATTTGGTTTAACAGACATTTATTTATGACACAGGGCCCATGTGCAAGCAGTTAATAATGAAGGATTTGGATGTAATAGTGTAGGATCTGCCCAACAAGACCCAACAAACCAGCTGATGATGTGCTGTAAGTGTGCATATCCCCCTCAAAAATCAAGTTAACCATATTGGCCCATAAATTAATTGACTCTCACTGCACAGTTAAAATCTAAAAAATGGTAGGGGCATTTTATCCAACCATTACTATTTCAGTTGATATTATGCTAGTTATATGGTGCATATCTTTAAACAAATTTGTGTTAAATCAAATTATTACAAACAAAGTGGCATATAGTAAAAGCGTAGCAGCAACGGAGTCCAGGGTAGAAATGCTGAGGGTTTTTTGGTGTGTGGTGGAGAATAAAAAGTAATTTTATTGTTACAAGCTGCTGTCTGTGCCACCTGTAACTTCTGTTTCTTCTCTCGTTCTGTGTTCACTCTCCTGGCAGATGGGAAATACCATGAGCAGATTAAAATAGCGGAGGATGCTACTGGTTACAGCTACGAGGCTCTGTTCAAGCCATACATCAGCAGTTTACTCACAGAGGTCTGGGTAGAAGACCCATACATACGGCATACCCATCAAGTAAGTTATTTTAATCAGTGTTTTTTTGTGTGCGTTGTTGTTTTTTTGTTTCAAGCTGGATTTGGATATTGTATCATTTTAGTTACTTCATTAATACAAAGCTGGATTAACAAGTCGGCAAAGCAGAAATCTGCACCGGGCCCACAGTTTCACTGTGTGGCAACAGGTAATGTGATTCATTTTAATTTGTTTGGGTAAATGGGAATATGCGCTACTAAAGTACAGTATCAACTGTCATGACAAGGTAGGTTGTGCTTTTTTTTCCATATCTTGAGGTCTTAGTGGTGTCAAATATATTATTATGACCATCATCATGCTGCTTAAATATTTAATTTATGTTTAATCAGGTTACAAAAGGGATGTCTTCAAATTGATATCTTTGTCTGACAACATTTAAAATGCCAAAAGTATGAAATGACATGTAACAGAAATCCTTGAATTTCATTCCTCATATTTGAAAAGCTGGAACCAGCAAGCATAATCGATCATCAGAATTGTGACATTAATCATAATCTGTGGCATGAATAATGCCTAATTATATGGTGTTAATAATAAAACAGTTATTTTTATTAATTACAAGATTTTATAGCTTTTTAGGAGTTTAATTTAAAGTAAACTTGGAGGGAAAGTTGGTTACCCTGCATTCCACAACACACTAAACACAATTGCCTTAATTTGTTTTTTATTTTTATTTTTACAATTCACAAAGCACTCTTTACCTTTTCTGTTGATGTTTATAGCTTAACTCAAAATTTTAATCGCAACATAAAACTGTACTGAACTCACTCTAACATGCCAAACAAAGCCCTTCTCCCCTTCTCTCCACTACAGTTGTATAACTTCCTGCGGTTCTGTGAGATGCTGCTAAAAGCGTCTTGCAAGGTGAAAACCATCCATCTCCTCACTACACAGGATGAAGTAGGTTATTTAACTAATTATGTCACACTATGTGGCTACACACTAGTGAATTCACAGCAGCCATAGCAGTGTCTTCTGTTCAGTTTGTGCTGTTGTTTCACCGCCACACGTCCTGTCTCACAGTCAGATAATCGCCAACAGAGCAGCGCTTTGGCTGAGCTGAAGGAGAGTCTCAGTGCTCAGGGAGTGACTCTGGATCTGCAGTTCTCCTCCACTATACATGACAGGGAGATCAGGTACAGCTGCAACTCGCGTATTAAGGATATCCGAACAGTATACTGTACAGTCTAAAAAAAGGTGGTCTTTTTTTAAGTACTTCTTGCTGCAGTAGAAAGTATTTACTTTCACATTAACGCTTCACTTTCTGATGTGATTGTGGCTTTGTTTTATAGCAATAATCCAAAATAAATTGTGTTTTTAGATTTGACAATGGTTGGATCATCAAGATAGGAAGAGGGCTGGATTACTTCAAGAGACCTAAGGTGAGACTTCATACTAATTAATATTCATAATTTTCTATTGCTGCCGGCATCAGAAAGACTGGATGTCTGAGTCAACATGTTGAGTTTCGGTGTTTTGTTTTATATTCCAGGGACGATTCTCTATTGGATACTGTGACTATGACCTCAGGCAGTGCCAGGAAACCAACGTAGACATTTTTCACACCAAACACACAAAAACTCTATGAGATTCATGAAGCTTAAATTCCTTACATTCCTAATTCAGGTGACTTCATTTACCTACCTGCTCTTGAAATGCACTGACACATCTGCTGTGGTGTTGGATTTGCCTTAACATACAGGTGCATGTGATCGGCCTTATAACAGTGGTGTAACTGAGCAATTTTTGTCAGAGTTATTACAATATGCTTTTTGTCACACTGATCATGTCTTTAAGGTTAAACCAACTGTATGATCTGTGCTATATTTTCTATATTATGTTTTTTTTGGACATTCTTATGTGCAGTTTAAGCAAAAAAGTATTTCATCTTCCTTTTCTTTCTTTTTTTAATTGCCTTTTTTTTTTTTTAAACTTTTCTTCTATAAATTGGTGGTTTGTGATTGTTAATAGGGAAGATGCTTTTTATAGTGCTGTATCAACATTTGGTGGAAGAAATTAAACATTTTAAAATTATAATAAAAGTGGTTTTGTAATATCATCAGACGTCGACGTAACCATGTTTCAAGCTTGTCCAGCTACTCTGTATTCAGGTCTAGCTTTTAAAATACACAATTCAAAATAAATTCACACATGTAAACCTGAATTTAAAAAGAGGAATCTTTCAGCATTAGTAACCGTAAGCCTGATTTTTAAAAGTCTGAATTTGGTACTTGGTATGCAGCCGATTATTAAGTTAAAATAGCGTTTGTAGTATACTATATTATTTCCAAGACAAGCTCAACTCTAGTCCCTTTCACTCGCCCGCTCCAGAGCTTTTGATCACATCACATGGTCTTCATCTGCAGATCGAGTTGGCTCATAGAACAGAGGATGTTCACACTATTCTGAGCCCTGTTGGATTTCTTGTCAATGTTGGTTTTATAACCTTAATTTTTAATTTTCAAGGTCAAAAATTAAGTTTATTTTTTAGTTTGTTCCATGCAGTTTGCAGATTTAAAAGTCAGCTTGAAATGTTCACAGTCTCATTTTTACGCCAACTCCCCAAAAGCTTTGTGCAGCAGCAGCAGCTTTATAAGGTAGGCCTAATATAAAAAGATGTTTTGGCTCTCCTTCACACAGATAAGTCTCTGCTGCTGCTGGCACTAGGCACACTGTTAAGGGTTACAAAATTGGCAATCTAGCAGTTTGAAAGGTGTAGTTTATATTTACATATAACAAATTGATTCATGTCAGTGGTAAACACTAAAATCTAAATGATTATATCTAAAATATAATATGTGTAATGTTATGTGAAGCTAAAGCTTTATATTTTACTGTATGACAAAAGTCAGACTGGTAGCAGCGATAAGGTGTATCTCACTTGTTCAGGGGTTCAGATATTGGTCAATATGTCAAATGTCCTAGAATGAGTCCAAAATTTAAAATTAAAATTGAATGACAAATTTTCCCCATTAACAAAACAATTATGGGAAAAATATCTCCCTCGTTAAATTTTCATGGGAAACTGTTTGTTTAGATGAATGGTAACCTGCATGAGTTCAAACAGTGCCGTGATCGGATTATCTATCAGCCTTAATCTCGATATGCACAGTCCTCATCTGGGCTCTGAGAGGAAGAATTTATAATCCATTAGGGAACCACATGAATCAGAGATGACCGTATCTGTAGCAAATGTCCGTACCTTTGTTTTTTAATGAGCGGAAAGGACAAAGGTTGCAGTATAAGAAGCAGTGAGAGCTGTAACCATGCAGTACATTTCAATACATATAGACAGAGTTTTTATATAGGACAACGGCCAGCTGTAATTCTTATGTGCAGATAACAGACAATGAATCCATGATTGGGGAACTTAAATAAAACCACATCCCAGACTCTTATGTCACTGTTGTCTATTAACATGCGGCATGTGGTTGGTTGCATGTAATCCAGATGTCACTGGATTTATATTCTGGTGGAAGAGATAAGGATTTGTGTGATGAGGAGCCTCATCAGAGGAGCTGTTCAGCCACACACCCAGACACAAATGTGGATGCAAACGTTTGCTTCCCACTTCCTGCTGCCCTGCCTCTCGCTGATTGTAGCACAGTGGCCTAGATAGTGCTCCCATCTGTGAATACTATCCTGACATGTGTGTGGGAGATATCTTTGTCTCTTTTACCAGTGTTACTGAAATAGTTTAAGATTATTTTGTGGCTTTCTTACACCGTTTGTGGAGATAGAGGATTCTTAGCTGGAATCAAACCAGGGACATTGCAGTTATATGGTACACATGTCAACCGCTAAGCCAAAAGGACACCCTGCTGGGAGGGTATTTGATGAAAATGAACAATCATGTGCCCATTTTGTGCATGCTAAAGTACTTGACTAGTGATGTGTGGACATGCAAATACAAACGAATGTATTTATAAATGTCTATGGCTACTGTAGAATGATATAAAATATTATTTTAGCTCCCGTACATTTGTATATGAACTCTGAACTTCAACAGGGCTGGGAAATGGCTAATTCATGATTGGTGTTTTTTTATTTTTTTTTACTTTCTTTTTTGAAATTTTGTTTTTATTGAACATTTTTTATTTTTTTACAAACATTAACAAAAAACTACACAAAACATAAGAAGGACCGACAAAATTAAACAGTTAAAAGAGCCATTTAGTAAGAAAAAAGGGAAAAAAATATTACACAGGTTTGTTAAATAAACATTTTACATATAATTCCAGTCCAGATCTACTGTGACATCTCACTAACAAAATATTTCCATTTTTTCCAGTACTGTTCACCTTTCTCCGGTGAGTGTCTGAGAGAAAAAGTTAAGCGCTCCATAACATGAAGTTTGTGTATTATGTCTGTCCATTCTGATACAGTTGGTGGCTCCTCATTTAACCTTTTTGTGTTATAGCCTTCTTACTGGCGAACAAGAGCTTGTTGTCAGCAGGACACGCTTTTTTAACTTTCTAAGACACAGATTCATACACACAAATTATTTTTCCTTTATCCCCGTGGGGACATCTCATTGACATAATTCATTCCCCAGCACCTTCCCCTAATCTTACCAACATGTCACTACGGGACTAACCCTAACCCAACTGTAACCTGAACCCTAAAACACAGTCCTACAGTCAAAAAGCAGTCTCTGCCTGTGGGGACAGCAATTTTTTCCTCAGAATCCCTATCAGTTAGTTAGTGTGCAGTTAGTCCCCACTGGGATATAAATACAAGAAACACACAAACACACACACACACACACACACACACAGAGCCTCCCCTCCGTGATCATCTGGGGGGGTAAGCAACCCGGTTTAATGAGTAAACAGTTCTATGAGCCGTAATTCCTGTATGCCTGTCCTCTTTCCAACTGGAGCTTTATTTTTTTTCCCTCTACTCTCATTTCTGGGCCTAAAATCAGGTTAGCGTCATAAGAAGCTTAACGCAGAGGGCCACAGTGTGCCACTAATGTAATAGAGTATACCTCTCTCTCTCTCTCCCACTCTGTCTCTCTCTCTCCCACTCTGTCTCTCTCTCTCTCTCTCTCTCGCTCACTCTATCTCATTCTCTTCTGTCCTCATTTCTCTTTGTGCATTTGCTTACCCTGTCATGGAGTGTCCTTCTCTCTCTCCTTTTCCCAGCCTGTTTTTCTCTCTCCTTCCACTTGCCTCGCCCCCTTCCCTCTCTCCCTGAATTTCCCTCCATCTGCAGATGTGGACGACACAAGCCTGAGGTTTAAACATAGGGACAGTGACACAGCCAAGACAAGACCGTTCGGCGGGGAGAGGAGGACAAAGAGAAGCAGAGGTGCTGTTATTAGACGTTGGGTGAGTTCACTCATTTTTGCACTTACTGGCAGGTGAAGGTGTGTGTGTTTGAGTAATGTCCCTGTGAATGTCAGCTGAATTTTGTGCTGCAGAACGTGGCATGGGAAGTTTGTGATTAAGATATTGTTGTGGATTATGGTGCTATGAAATGTTTCATGGATCTCTCTGCAATGTCAATAATCCACGGGATTATCCTGTTTCTGGTGAGGCTAGAGCTTGTCTCACTGGATGACAAAACTCTGAGGTATACGACCTAATTCACAAGCACTTTAGTTTCATTCAGGGCTGTGGTGATATATCAACAAGTTGAAATGTGTGTGTAGGGCAAGATGTTCAAATGTTTCAGTCAAATATGACATAATATGCAACTTTTTCTTCAGTGTCAAATTCATACTCTTATATAATTTCAATAGGCTGTGCTTGTTTTCAGAGAGCAGGCTGAGCAATATGAGAGGTACAGTGTGGACTTTGCATGTTTATCCAGAACCTGACACATCTTGTCTTATCAGGCACCCATACTGCAAAGTATCATCAGTTCCTAGGCTACACAGGGAGACCTGTCTGACTCCCACAAAATGACAGGCATATCTCAAACAGAAGAACTGCTCCAGGGCAGGGTACAAAATATAGTCTGTGAAACAAAGGAAACAAGCACTCTGCACTGAATCTTGCATCCAGTAACACGTCAACCCAATCCGCATGTTTTTCAGTCAAGTGTTGCATAAGTAAAGCTGCCTGAGAGCAAGGTTTTAGCTTTTTCTTTGTTCACAAAATATGATATCCAAGCTGCACTGCTTTGTGACGGCGTGATATACTCCCACTAGTGCAATGTCAGATCATAAACCCCAATACCTCCTCTGTAACCTGTTTTTTCTTCATGACGCTGCATTTAATGTGTTGTCTTCTGTACACAGTCCTCTTGTAAAAGCTTAAGATTTTGTGCCCCACCTAGCTACAGTAAATGTTTGCAACGTTCCAGATAATACAAATGAACCTTTGAACCTCAAGTCCACTGTCACATCTTCAGGAGAACCGAGAACATACCACTGGAGTATTCGCACCACGTTAAAAGTCCTCTGGCATGTGACAACAGCTGTATGCCTGAGGTTTCTCTTATCTCTCACAGTTCTTACACACTTTCCTGTTGTCTTTTCTCACTTCTTTCAGGGATCGGATCAATGGAGTCTTTCTCTGGAGATACAGGAGAAAGCACTGAGGACATTCCAGGTGAGGTTATCTATCATGTAGTTTTACACAAGAGTGTTATGGTGATGAGAAAGCAAGTGTCCTATGTAGTTTTGACAAAAATACGTTGTCAAAATAAAGGATGTATGTCAGCATAACACTGAAACATGTGACCAGCACACACCGCGGACTATTTATTGTCAATGACAGATCATAATCTACAACAGGAGTTGCCACACGTCTGATGTAATAATTCAAAAAATCATCAGAGAATATATAGGGTGTAAAGTGGTAACTATGTGAGTTCTGCGCATGTGTGTATGAGCTGCAGTGACCTGGATCCATCTCCATCTCAATCTCTGTTAGGACGTAAAATGTCCAAACTCAAGTCTCTGAAAACTCGTCTCTTCGGGAGGAGTAAGAGAGCAGGTGTAGAGAGAAGTGCCAAACTCAGCCAGTCTGAAAGTGACATTACGGCAGGAAAGGGACTTGGATCAGAGGAAGATTTGGCGTGAGTGTTTAACTGATAGTAAATCTCATACATTTTTGGTTTACTGCTCCATATCTGTTCTGATTCTAGTCTATGGCTTCACCCCTCTTCTTTTTTCCTTTCCTGCTACCACAGATGCTCTGAAGGGATGATGGGATCACGGGCATTGTCCCATGACAGCATCTTTCTAGCTGATCAGATCCTAACAGAAGCTGAACCAGTCAGGGTCTTATCTCAGGAAAATGTTCATAGCAAGGTCAAATCTCTGCAGGTATAGCCTTGTATTCTTGGCATGTTGTTGGGAACTGGGTCATTACCGTATATATGTAGTTCTTTTAAAAATTCACATGTGCTCTGGTGTCATAGATGAAGCTTCAGCAGCAGAAGATGCATTTGGGACCGCCACCTCTAGTTCTTCCAATCAGACGACCAGAGGATCTGAGAAACCGCTACGAGGATGAAGGTCTTCCCCACAGCCCCCCTGAGATCTCAGGAGGTGACGTCACAACCCAGGGAGCCCTCAGCAAGGTGATTTATTATCCAGCTTAAGTAATACATGGTCAGTTAACTGTGTCTTTCGGCAGTTCAAGTTCAGTTTATTATGAGTACTTGAGGGTACGTTTGAATGATTTTGAGAGTTCTTCTTGAGTGCATTTATCAGGACTCTCTCTAGATGTATTGCCTGAATGAATTATCTTGACTTTTCACCAACCATTCTGCCTCAACTCCATCTAAAATGCCACACTGTCACCAGGAATCATTGCCCCTTTAGTTTAGCAGGGCAGGAAGAGCAGAGGAAGAACAGAAAGCATTCTCTCAGTGTGTAGCAACATCGATCCACACATTTTCCCTATGCCTGCCTGACAGGGCAGTAAGTGCAATATGTGTGTGAAAGTGTTCATTTGTGTTCTTCTGTGTGCATTTCTGTTCTTCTTTGGGTGTAGTTATGTGAACCCAACACCCTGCAAGGGGGGATTCATCTTGGGGGTTCAAATCTTGATCAAAATTACGATCTGGCTTAGTTGAAGGTAACGGTTAATGCATAAGGCTAATGTTAGTCCATTTGTCAATATTTTCCTACTTCTCTAACCTGTCTGCTGCACATGCCCCAACTGACCCCAGCATGAAACTTAAAAAATGGGTCACAAATATGTGGTTTGGCACAGTAATCACTAAGCATCTGTGCACTGCTGTTTTAGCACACATTACTAAATAGTAAATAGTCTATTTGTTGGGAATTATTTTCAGACAGATTAATATGCACTTGTGAATATTTACTGCAGCAGGATGGTGAATTGACTCAAAATAACCTGCCTGTGTTCATGGTAATGAAGGAACAATGGAGCTCTATGGCAGCAAGGAGTAAACTATACCAAGCTTTGACTACACAGGAAATACTTTTAAGTCAATTCATTGTTGTTGTTGGTTTTTTTTCAGGGGATTCCGATTACTGTAAGATAAATGTAGAATATAGCCACATGTCATGCCATGTTACAATATGATTGTTCTTTTTTTTTCAGACCACATTTCAGCCATCCTCTCGTCCACTCTCACCCATCCCCAAACCTACACTTACCAAATCTGTGCCCCTGCCTTCATCAGTCCCTTTGCCTCTTTATGTCCTATCCAATTCTTCTGTTGTCGAGCCCCCACTGGACTTCAGTTCTCCAGCTCAATTCAGCCCCCTGGATACCTCTGCTGCACGCCACCGGATGTCCATCAAGCCCAGAAACCAGAGGGCCAGCACCAAGAAGAGACCTGCTGCAGTGAGTGAACATACTTATTTTTTCACTTTATTATTGTTTGTGAAGACAAACACACACAACACATGTCATGCACTTCCCTTACGTTCTTTTTATCTCTTTTTTTAACAGAATGACTCTAGGTCTCACTTACACACCCTAAACAACGTCAACCATCCTGAGTCTGTGAGAGAAGAAGAGCAATTGCTTAGTACACAAGTGGAAGTGACAATGGAAACAGAACAAGGAGGCGTCGTCATTCCTATTCCATCTCAGCATCTTCCTTCAAAATCCCCAGATGTGGCAACAATCACACAAGAGGCAACATCCAAATCATCCAGCCTAACGTTTTCCCAACAGGACCAAGCTCTTCCTGAGAAACTGCCCTCTGTACCCTCCCAGGTACTTAGAGTTAAGCCTCACAGACCAGCAGGTATAATGTCCGGTGAACGGCCACGCTCATCCTTTATACCGTCAGAACTGAAGGACAAAAGAGAAGGGGATTTTGAGATACAAGTGATGTCCCATGACAAGGGAAATGCTCTAAAGGCCGGAATGTCGGAAGTCTCCTCCAACCAGCTCTCCAGTGCCTTCGGCTCAGTGGTGGCGTTCAGGTCTCACTCTGTTCACCAGCAGGTTCAAAGTGAGACAGAAAGCACAAGAGGAATAAAGAGACCCGCCCCAGGATCTGGATCCTTCCATTTCTCCATCACCACTGCTAAAAGCCGAGATGGAGAAAGACCCCGATCAGGCAGTTTCGTGGGAGTGCTGGAACATACTGAAGCCAGGCACAGAACAGAGGAGAAACCCTTTTCAAACATGAGGGGAAAGGAAGAACTTAGAGACTTACAGCCAAAAGGGGGCACCTTTGCTGTGGGAAGACTTAGACAAGAGGGAGCTCTGAACAAAAGCCCTGTTCCATGGGACAGGAGGGACAGCCTCAAAAAAGTGGAGGCAGTCACAACATCTAAAAATATAACCACAGACACTTTAGAGGGGGAGGAGGAGGAGAGCAGACAGGAGGTGGTGGATGAGGCAGTGGAAGCACAGGAGGCCGAGGAGGGAGAAGAATCAAAGACAGCTTTTGGGATTAAACTGCGGCCCACATCTCAGTCGGTGAGATTTCGGTCTGATGCCTCTTCTACCCATAACTCAAAGCCACCAGTGTGCGAGGGGCCATGTGACAAACAAAAAAGACAGGAAATAAGTGATAATGCCAGCTACATGTCTAAAAAACTGTCAACAAACATCTCGTGTACACCGTCAATGTCTGCAGACATCCAACTGACTGGTGAGTTTGAAAAATCTTATTAATTTCACCATGTAGATGTTTAATCTCAGGTTCCTCTTTTTTTACTCCATACTATGCTACTATCTTTTTTCAGGTTCTTTACCAGGTTAAACATTTCACAGATGCACGCTGTAGCTTTCACATAGTAAATGATCACTCTAGAGTGATAAGATTTTCACTGATCACAGGGGACCTTTGTACTTATTAAAATACCACTCAGGCTAACTTTAACAGTGCTGCCAAGTGTGTCTAACTGAACTGTGTCACTCCTCAGATCCAACCCCATGTGGCCTCTCCCTTCCAGTTAAGAATAATCCGCCATCTACTGGTGATCCCCACATCATGCCAACAGAAGTCCAAACAAACTCCTCAAACCCCAAAGAGGTTGAAACTGCCCTCGCAGCACCTCTGGAGCCCAAGTCTGACCCCCAAACGACTTCATCTGAGGTGTCCTGGATGAGCTTGGCAATGGAAAAGACCAGAAGCCTCCAACAGCTTTTTAGTAGTAGATTTCCCAGAGATTTTACAAGCATGCAGACAGTGGCTCGACCACAGGCACAGACAACAAACCAAACAGATGCACCTACTGGGGCACAAATACAGACGCAGACTGTAAAAATACAGCAAAGTGCAACACCACTAGAAGCTGCAAATCAACCATCAACTGATGCAGTCAAAGCTGAAACAGTGCCAAGTAGAAGTCAAGCACAGACTTTCAAACCATCACTAACAGGGGTGCAACAGAAGATGTCAACGGCATCTCCAGTTCAGTCTAACACCTCTAGAGAAGCACAAGCATCTAAACAAAGCTATGAACCCAACTCACTCCCAAATACAACTCAAGCTGCATCTGTACAGATCAACGTGCGGACAATCCATTCTCCCACGCACTGTAATCCACAAACAGTGACCTCATCTCAGTTTGCACAAGGTAGTGTCACACAGTCTCTTGCACAGTCTTACCTTTCCTCCAGCCCGCAGCAGCCCCCCTGGAGCAATCGAGGTCTTCACCCCACCAACCAGCTCAAATCCACAACTTCCATTTCTACGCCCTCATCAGCCACAGCTCCTCCTCCAGTTTCTGCCTTGGGAAGAGGGGAAAGAGAGGCCACTATGCAGGAAAAAGAGGTTGCATCACTGTCAGGAAGACAGGCAGTCTGGGCTGGGTCAATAAGCGAGAAGGCGGCTTTTTTGGAGAAACGGGCGGAGTGGACCACTCCACCTGGAACCAAGGGGGTTTGTGGTACTTTTTTGTCTTTGATACCACATTTGACTGTAAATCTCTCAATACTTTATGACTTCCATACCCTGTGTAAGGCACTCAGCCTCAGTTTGCTCCTTTTGAGGCCGTATATCTTAAAAATGTGGTCACAATACAATTGTGTAAAGAGGCTCCGTAATTTCCAAAGAAGTGGTGGGCAACACTATGGTTTGTTTAAACAGAAATAAATAGTGCATTTGTGGATTTTTAGCCACTTTGGTGAATGAGTGGATATTTAAAATAGCAGGATGTTGTCTGTGTGTTTAATAAACTACAACGCCCTTGTTCATCCTAGTGAAGGAACATGTCAACCAGTGCAATGCTGTAGCTCACAATGGAGTGCTATGTTTTAAAAAAATTATCAGGCTTTGGCAACACAGAAAATTCTTGTTAATAGGATAAATTCCTTGTTATTTATTCTACAGCTTCTATTTTTAGACTGACAACTTATCCTGAGCATATGATCTAACTCACAGTTTTTCACAGGTGGAATTAAAGAAAGCTCAAATAGAAGCGCATACATCTGTTGAATTGCCTGCCTCAGCCAAAACCACACCTCTAAGCAAAGACACAAAAGCAGAGGGAAGACAAGGAGTAAAACTTGCAGGTGTGTTGAGACACATTCATTATAATTGATATATAACTGTAGAAATATTGACTTGGTATTCAGTATCTCCATGTGCAGCAACATTAAACAGTTTTTCTTTCAGAGTCAAGTCCCTACAAAGTTCCAGACAGGCTTCGTGAGGACAAATGGCTTCGGAAAAATGTGGCGTCATCTTCATCGCCCTCATCGTCACCTACAATGCCATCACCGCTGCAGTCCATGTCTGACAGCAGCCAGCCGTCCTGGATGGAACTAGCGAAAAGAAAATCAATGGCCTGGAGTGATAAGTCCATGGACTGAGAGGGAAAACAGACAGACACAACAAAATGAATGTGCAACAGACAAATGCAGACACATTATGTTGTCATGTCTGTCAGAAAGGTGTTGATTCATTCTGTTCTGTTTGTTTATTGAATTGTAAAGTTTTGTTATACTGAGAGACTGACAGAAAGAAATATATATATCTCAAAGGCCGAAATTAATTATAATCCCTCTCCACCACAAGCACTTCAAGATGTTATTTCTGAATAATGTTTTATTTGATGTCACTGCTGTTAATAGTTTGTTAAATAATACAAATTCTAATGTTAAGTTTTTGTCATTTGTGCCTTAATGGAGAAGATATTAAATGACTAAATTAAAATATACAGTGAATGAATTAATATTCCTTCAACAACATCAGATTTGATCTGTCAAAATATAAAATGTTTTATTCAAACAACTGTTTAACTATAGTTTTGATGAGGCAATAAAGAGTGAATGTAAAACAAGACCTAAATATTATTGTAGCATTTCATCAAGACTTCATGTGGAAAGTCGGCATCAAGAGACATCCGAGTCTGAGTCTGTTGTTGTCTCTTTTAAAATGACTGCATTAGATTTAGAGAAAGAAGAACCACACCAGAGATTATTTTGCATGGACTGACAACGAGGTGTAACTGTCACTGAAAGTAACAACGGAGTCCAAAGTAACTGGGGCGGGATAAAACAGATTGGGAGTTGTCAAAAATGAACTATGGCAACATACACAGTACAAGTGTATAAGTGTTATTTGCACAGTACAAAATATTTTAATAAAAATACCGCAACAAAAACACTATCAATAGCTTTGTGTTTTTGCTTTGTTTGAATAAAAAGACTCAATCAGGAAGCCAAACTTGAGCACCTGTGTCATCGTTTTTAAAGTCCTCCGTTTTCACCTGTCCACTCTAGGCTACTTCGGGATTTTAAAATGAAAACATGGTCAGCAGTGTTTTCAAACTTCTCCGTTTAAAAGTCTTCGTATTCACCAGTTTTGTTTGGGCGGGAGGTTCAAATATAGTAAAAGGTCTACCTTTTTAAACCAAAGCAGTTGAAACTGAAAACCAGCAACACAAAAAAACTGAAAAATAGTGGCATGAAAAAAAGAATCAGAAAATTGTTATTGAACAACACATCAGACTGCAAAAATATCAAAATTTAATTAAATAATTTTTAATGCATGTGTTTTATTTTCAGTGAAACTTTGTTATACTTTTTTCAGTACCAATTCAATTTTTCCAATTCAGATATTTCCGTGCCAGTATTTTCTTTTTCTTTTTTTAAATTCTGGATTTGTTTTCATTGCCAAATTTTTATTTTCGATGCCAAAATGTAATGGCACTGTTTTAGACCCATATTTTTTATTGTGAAACACAAGATTGATGAAAACATGTATTCCCCTAGTTTGTCAGTAGGGGTCGCTGTACGCCTGCTCTCCCTTGCAAAATCTCCTCGTGTTACGAAAGCACACACACGTGAGGTTGTAAACAAGAGAGTGGATGTGGACGGCCATTCTCCAAGCTCAATGATATGAGGGCCCGTTACTTTCCCCTGGCAGTGCTCGCCAGTGTCCTGTGTCTGTGTCAAAGCTACACTTTGAGGAGCTCGGTGTCCTGGGTCGTCTCCTCCAACGATGTGGTGGAGGAAGCGGACCTGTCGGAGGAGGTCGCCCCGGCGTTGCTTGTGGACAATGCGGGTCTGTGGAAGCAGGCTTACCCGTCCTCCAACGTCCTCGGAGACAGCATGGAGAGCCCCGGAGAACTAGGCAAGCCAGAGAGCGACAATGTGGCGCAGCTTTCATCTCGCCTGTTTTCATATCGGCTGGAGAAAGTGAGCAGCAGCGGTCCTCCACCGCACCAGGAGACTGCGAGGACTGCCAGATACATAGCTCATTACAGTGACTGGGGACATCTAGCCACCATCTCGACTCAAGACAAGGTAACACACACACACACACACACACACACACACACACACACACACACGCAGGAGTGGTCATCCTCATGTCACTGGGACAGCCTACTCATAGTGAACTGAACTGACGCTGAGAGGACCTCAGTAGAGCCAGGGTTGTAGAAAGGTCTTTAAAATACTAAGGTTCAGTAGTGGAAATCAAGTAGTACAGTCAATCAAGTGCAGTGTGAGGTAGTACGTGCTTCTTTAAACTTACTTTATACTTGTATACTCCACTACATTTTAGAGGGAAATGTTGTACTTTTTACTCCACAACATTTAGCTCAAGTTACTTTTATTTTACGTATAAATTACACGATCAGCTTATAAAATATTATGCATTATTACGTGAGTAGCCTATTTCCATTTTATTCTAAATAACGTGTTATATTATTGTACTTTTTATTCCAAATTAGACTTGAAATGCAGCTGTAATTACTAGTTACCTTGCAGATTCAGATTAGTAATACACCATGTAACTAACAAATGAATTATGAATGTGTGTGTAATAATGTCTCAATTAATTTGTTAAAATTAGCTCCACCTTTTGTAGCTGCAACAATACCATAGTAGTTCTACAAGGTAGTAGGCTATTACTACTTTCACTTAAAAAATCTGGGTACGATGTTTTCAGTTATGTGGTTGATTTAGTTAGAATTGTGCACAACTGGGATTATTGCAAGGGATTATTGTGTGAGAATGATAAAGTTGACAAAGGATATTTTGTATATTGTATTCTTTGGTTATAATGTTTATTTATTACTGATTATCTTTTACTTTCTGTTCATTTTAATTTGCTAGATTAGGTTTGAATGTGGTTTCAAAGCCTTCTCTACACTGTCAGCTAAAAATCTGGTGGGGAAATACACAGCCCTTTTATTTATTCAGTAATTTTGCGTCCCAAAAAATAGTTAAACTTACATGCTCTGAGTTTAAATAAAATAGTGGATGCAGCATAAAAGACTCGTGTCAATTCACCAAAATTTAGGCTATTAACTCAGTGGTAGCTACAACCACTGACCAATGTCTTCAATCTACATGTCTTAGTAATTTTAAAAAAACAGTATTTTATTTATTTATTTTATTTTTATTTAACTGTTGTGAATTTGATTTGCTTTACCAGTTTGAAAGAGTTTGCATACAAGCAAATATCTCTCTTTGGTTTTACATCTGACAAAGATCCACACCAATTTCTAAAAACTACGTCATCACTGAATTTTCTCTGTAATGTCTATGGTAATATCCAACTTTTTTGCACAGATCAAAGGTCTCCCCTTTGGGAACATCTTCTCAGTCAGTGATGGACCGCTAGACAACAGCACAGGAGTCATCTATTTTTATGTGACGCCGATGGACAATACATTATCGGACCTGAAAAGTAACCCCTACGCGTCTCTCACATTCTCAGAGGCTGAGGGAGAATTCTGCAGGTAAGCCCCAACTTTCAGTGCATTACCCTGAACTCTTTAATTTGCTAAGGGCTCCCAAGGCAAAAAAATCACATGTACAGTTTTTCTCTGCTGGAATACTTTCTGGCTCCAAGGTTTGCTGTGTGGTAAAATATTTTAGTAATATGCAACAAAGCACAAAACTAAAATAATGAAAGCCTTTAAACGAACAACCTGAAAACAGCATGGGTTTTATGATAAAGTAGTAAAGCAGGATCCCACTTAAGGTCAGTTAATATTGTACTTTTGTGATGCTTATTTTCACCAAACACAGAAAGCCTGGAGCTTTTTGGGCCCTGGGGCAGTTGCCAGCTGTTGGTAATCCAACTTTGATTGCATTAAATGACTGGAAGTTACTGAGAGGCTCAGAATAGCTGTGTGTGTGTGTGTGTGTGTGTGTGTGTGTGTGTGTGTGTGTGTGTGTGTGTGTGTGTGTGTGTGTGTGTGTGT
>JAPMOB010228300.1:0-68110 GCA_029875015.1 Lepomis gibbosus
TCCAAGCCTTCGATACAAAGTTTGCAAACTTAAATACATCATAGTTAAACAAGCATACTAATTTTTGATCATCAGCATACATAAAATATTTCATGGATTTGTCGTGTAACTTTCAGGAACAAAGATTCTCTTAGATCATCATAATGTGTGCAATACAAAAGGAAATGTTAAGTGTTTTGTGGTTTACTTGTGGTCCACTGAAAATACATTAGAGACAAGGCTTGATGAAAATAAAACGCAACTCTTTAACTCAAAAACTGAATAAAACTCAGTCAGACAAGCTCAAACTAAGAAAACAAATTCAGGCAACTGCTTTTAAAGAGTTTTCAAATCATAAGGCTGACATTCTTCTACATGTTTCTTTATGTCAACGAATCTCATGAAAAGTCCATCCCTTAATACTTTTTGACTTCCTGTCAGTGGCACTCAGCCTACGACCATTTATTCATACTGAGGATGTAAGCCTCTAAAAATGCCTCACAAATAGAGTTCCATTTTTAAAAATGACAGGACACTGTAGTTTTTAGTAAAAGTGACTCAAACAGAAGTAAATAGTGTTTTTTGGGGGGACTATTTTCACTGGTGGATTACATTCGGTGCTCTAGTGAGTATTTGGGGCAGCAGGACGTATGTTGGATTGTGACGATGGATTCCCTATCTTAACCAAGAATCGAGTCTGCGCAAGTTAATTTTCATGGTGTATTGAAATTAAATGAAAATCTGCTTGGAACCAATCGAAAATCTCTCTTTTCCTCCTATATGAGGATATGTTGTTAAAAGGTATCATCATGCCATTCAAAAAACACACACTCTTGTCCCGGTGGGGACACTACAGTGCAACACACACTTGATTTCCACATTGTCTCTTGCTATTTGCAGGTTCACAATGACCCAGGCTGCAACTCTGCCCCCTACACTTGCCAGCGATCTGTTAGCCTCTTCCTTCCATGGGAGGGTGAGGTTCGGCTGCATGCCACCAATGTGACCTTCAAAGGCCAAAGGTCAGTAGTGTAACACAAGAAACAACAGAACATCTTACATCATACATCATACAAATATAGTTATGTATTTATGATTTCAGACTTTCAAAAATTGTTATATCAGGATATATTATTTATTCAAAATGGTATAAGTCTTCTTGCTTTCTATGTATTTTATTTTACATTAATGTAATATGTTCTAAAGTTTTGTCATTCCCTTTTTTAAAATTTCCATTTTATTTGTATATATCTGTTGAAAGATTAAGGCTGTCTGTTCTCAATGACGATTCACTGTCTCTCCATTTAGTTTGCAGTTGCCTTATCACATCCACGACCTGCAGCTCGAGCACATCTCACAGTATGTCTTGGTGACGCAGCAGCACGGCTTCACGCTGGCCTGGGAGGGACGCAGCGGCTCCATCTACATCAAACTCAGCCCAGAGTTTGTGGGCAGAACCTGCGGCCTGTGTGGGAACTTCAACGCAGACGTCCAGGATGACCTGAAGACGAGTTTTGGTATGATCAGTGGGCAGTGATTTGGAGTCTAGACATCAGAGTTAGTATTGTGTGATGGAGGAACTATTCAGACCCTTTACTTAAGTAGAAGAACTAATACCACACTTTGACGATACTCTCTTTCAACATGTAGTTAGAACCTGCTTCAACAGTCCGTGCATATCACTTTACTAAGTTATTACTCGTAACATAATCTGACCTTGGGGTGTGAGAGCAGCTCAGCTTGTTTTAACGCCTCCTGCATCAGCTCTCGTCTTTGTGGACCAGATTGTAATCAGTTAGCGCTTAACCACATGCAAATATGCTGTACACACACCCAGACAGATTGTAATCTGATGCAGCCGAGGATGTGTTTAGGGACACATTTGACCTCATTAACAAAAAAATGTAAATCCAACACATAGAGCCCAGGTATAGTAGGGACTATGACAGAAGTCAACACGTAATATTTGGATCAAACCAGGAAGCAGAACAACAGAACTCTTAGTTCAGCTGAGCAGAGGTGGCCTTTTTAAGACAGTTTCTGTCTCTTCCAGGTGTGCTGACTCATGACATTGAGATGTTTGGGAATAGCTGGGTGGAGACGGAGCCACATCAGGCCCAATGTCCAATGGTGCCTTCTGGCTTCTCTTCACCTTGTGCTGCAGTCGATGGGCATGTCCTACTGGTAAGGTGTCTGATAAGAATTAAAGGCTTTTTGCTACAAAGAAAAACTGATTTTTTTTTTTGATCATACTTTCAGTTTCGGTTGAAATGACGATGAGTGAAAAACTGTCTTTGTGTGTTTTATGGCTGCAGAAAGTGGAGGAGGTGTGTGCAATGCTGCTTGATCCGCCGTTTCAGAGCTGCCACGACTTTGTCAGCCCTTTGTCCTATATGGCCAGCTGCTCCAATGACCTCTGCATGTAAGATTCAGACCTGCCTGTTGAGATACCTTGTGTTCATTTTGTGTTGATGGTGGCTTATAGAAACGCCAGGGTGTCTCATAATAACGTTTAATCAGTAGTGGAACATGAATATCCACAACATTTCCTCGGAAATTTGTTTTTGAGATCTTGTGATAATTTGTTCAAAATGGAAAGGATGCATCCTCAGGAGAGCATGAATGTGCTGAATAAATGTCATGGTTAGTTCTTGAGCTATTTCTTGTGTACAATCGGAAATTTCAGCCCCCAAAACATTAGAGGAAAGATCAGGTGGAAACCAAAATCGTTACAAATCTGGGGACCATGGATGTCCATACCACATTAAATGGGAATGGCCTGCAGTTATCATTTGAATTGTGTCCAGAAATACATGTGGAAGGGTTCATGTTGGAATTAAGCACCTGATGCACATCAGCTGTTTATTTCACTTCCCTTCATGTGTTTTCCTTCGCTGACTCAGTTGGAAATCTGAGTTGGATGGACGCAGGAGGGCTGCACCATCTCCGGGCTCCGATCCAGCACTCTGTACTGGGAGCTAGAGGCAGACTTTAGGGTGCTGCAGGACCCTTAACAGTTAGAGGAAAGCATTTATTCAGTAGTGGGAGATGTACAGTTGGTGAATGTAGTAATTACAGCAGTATGATACTCAAGCTTCTAAGGCCACCCCATAGGTTTAAATCACACAGGAGGCTATTTTAGTCTAATTTGTTTCATATAACTTTTACTTTCTGCAGTATTTCTGTTTCAGTTAATTGTCAGTTGAGTTATCTACTTTCCTGACATTTTTAATGTAAGTTTTTAAAACTTCTAGGTGTAGGATTTGAACATTTCTGGCTTTGCTGTCTCCCAGTAACAAGATTTAAAATGGCTGTACAGGAACCCACACCGCCAGTCTCTCTGATCAAAACTTGGGACACTAAGAATGGACCAGTTTTCATTGGGATTGTCTTATTTTTAATAATAATTTTATTGAATGATTAATTATATATAAATATTAGTAATCAATTTAACATTATAATATCTGGCAATGGGAATTCTGAATTTTAAAAATCTTCAATTTGTGAAATAATATCTGCTGCTGAGTGCTCTGAACATCTAAGTGTTTAAATCTGCCCGCTATTTTTTCCACAATGTTAACTATGGTATTATTTGAACAATACCATCTTTAGCCAAGTGATGTGGT
Source organism: Lepomis gibbosus (assembly GCA_029875015.1). Taxonomy (NCBI): domain Eukaryota; kingdom Metazoa; phylum Chordata; class Actinopteri; order Centrarchiformes; family Centrarchidae; genus Lepomis; species Lepomis gibbosus. Next base: position 3,606 of record JAPMOB010228300.1, read on the forward strand.
TTGAGATTTCTTGGATTTTTGGCCTTTTCAGCCCATATCCACAAAGAAGACTGTGAGCATGTTTGTTACTTTCTGGTTTAAAATGATCCCATCAGCTTTCTCAGTTGTGTCTTTTGGTGTCTCAGGCCCATGATCCCGAACGATCCCTCTTTCTGTGAGTAACATTAGCCGTTTCAATCTGTTACTGTTAGCTCAGAGTTATTTGGAACAGATACTAGTGATGAAGACAAAACATTTTACTGTGTTCAGAAACACGTTCGGATGATACAATCACACTACTACAAAGTTTTTCAGCTGTAGCTTATTATTTAAAGCCTTTCTGGAATACTTCCCCATTAACAGACAATTGTCCAGTTGTCCCTCATGATGGAGACACAGCTGGTGGCTAGTTATTTGTTTGAGCTGCACAATCTAATCAGTTCAGCGTACCTGGCTCTGTGGCAACATCTCTCCTGGCTCTCCTCAAAGAGTCCTTCTCTGTCTGTTACTCTGTTGAAGGTCGGGTCCCAACGGTGATGTGGTATGCCAGGTGTTCAGCGAGTACGCCCGGGCCTGTGCCCACGCCGACCACCCACTGCACGACTGGTGGCAGCACATTCCTCACTGTGGTATGTTTTTCCAGGTGTTTTAAACTTTGTGCCACAGAGGACAGAGAAGCTGCATGTTTCAACAACATGCTTGTCCCTCCTCTCTAGATAATATGGAAAAGCGTTGCATAAGCTGAAAAAAGAAAAACAAAGAAAACAAATTGGAGATAGAGAATGACCTCTTTATCTTTTAATTATGCATCGTCATTGTAGTTTATGAGATCTTTATCTTGTAATCATGTTATGGTAATATGAGATATGGGAGTCAGAATTGCGAGAAAATGTCTGTAGTTAATTTACAGAACGTTAGTGGAATAGAGGCTAGCTCGAAGCTAAAATTAACATTGATATTTTTGTTATTAATGTTGTTTTTATCGATCGACTGTGTCTGTTTCCATAGGTTACCTGATATTGCTGAGGTCAGCTGCAGGAGTTAACTGAAAAAAGTTATTGGAACAGGGGTCTTATACAACAAAAATAACACAAATTCTAACATTTGAAAATCCACTGAAACTCTTTTTATCGCTCAGATACATTCTTGAATTTAACATGAATTTAACATTACAGACAAAAATATCATGGCTTACCTTTAATCAAGTCAACAGATACATGACACTTATGGATTAGCTAACATGATAACAACAATCATACTGGTGTTAACAGATGTTGGCATAAATTTCTCCTGTATTGTAGCATCAGAGTTTATTCAACTCTAAGAAAAGTTTTAAGACTGTAGTTTGTGGCGTCATCACAGCAGGTGCTCCGATATCAAAGCTGTCCATTGTTTATTTGATTTGGCAGCTGCATGGGCAATCCCTTTTGACATATATGTTGTGTTTAATTTTTGCGACCAGCGAAGCAGTGTCCCCTAGGTCTGCAGCACAGGGAATGCATCAGCTGCTGCCCAGCGTCCTGCAACCTGGAGCGAACATGCATCGACAGTAAGCTGGCCTGCCTGGATGGATGCTACTGCCCTGATGGTGAGCACTGTCTATTCCCCCGAAAAGACTTCTTGCAAATACACATTTTTATCCCAGTTTTTGTCTTGTTTTCTGTCCTTAATATAAACCACCATTAAACCACCTTTAAATTAACTTAAATCGACTTTTCTTTGGCATCCTTCAAAAGTCATCTACTTTTATTAACTAACCAGACATGACAGAAATATCCTGCATCTTCCATCTTGTCTGTATTCGGACTCCAGATTAAATGAAGCAATAATCTCCTTTCTGTTTGTCTCTCATGTTTTCTCTCCTCAGGTCTGATCTATGAGGATGGCGGCTGTGTGACGCCCTCCGACTGTCCCTGCGAGTACCACGGCATGTTTTACCCATCTGGACAGACGCTGCAGGAGGAATGCAACAACTGGTGAGCAGTGTTTAACCTCTCTCTCTCCATAAAAAGTACCAGCTTCTTGCTATTTACAGTTATTAAATTACATCTCTAATAACCTTCATTTCCTTCCCTTCCTAGTCTTGTCCTTAATCTTCTCTGATCTGATCATCTGGGCTCGGTGTGTCCAGTTTCTATCTGTGATTCTACTGATAATCTCAGCCTTTAATGTTCCCCACCTGTGGTCGTCTCTGCTTTCTATTTCAGCACATGCGTGGGAGGAGTGTGGAACTGCACTGACTACAGCTGCCCAGGTTTGTGCCTTCCCTCTGTGGGTGGTTACATTTTTACTCAAACTGTACTGCAGGTCACATTCCATGAAACACTGTGATGGGAGGTGATTATTATTACAAGTCACCTTTTCCTCAAGCTTCTATATTATATATTTGTTGACTCTAGTTAGGCAGCAGGGAAGGAGTAAGCTTCCTACTTTGGGAATCAGGAAGAAAGAACCATCGTAGCAAAGGTCAAGGAAATCTCCTACTTTGTGAGCCAGGAAAAGCTTCCTAGATAGGGAGGAAAAAGTAGTAAGAGTCGTTATAAAAGGGCAAGAACAGCAGAGAGGTGCAAGAAAGGAAGACGAGGTACGAGATAGAAAGAGAAAGCATTGTGATAATGATAGTCCAATGAAAGAGAAGCCAGAAGAAAATAAGCTCCCTCGATATGGTCCAAGGACACAGGACACTTCACGGCAGGGAAGGATAAGGTAAGGGGAGCAACAAATCAGGTAGTAAAAAGGCAAAGAGGTTAACGGACAAGGAAGGCTAAAGCATCTAGTTCAAGAGAAAAGAAGAAGGAAGCTTCTGAGTTTTGGAGTACGAAAAATTGAAGGTTCCTAATAACAAACGAGGGAAAGGAAGCATCCTAGTTATCGAGTGAGGCTGGGAAGAAAAAGCTCCCACTTCAGGAGCCAGTGAGAAGAAAGAGTCTAGATATGGTGCAAGGAAACGCTTGGTGAGAAAGGAAGGAAGGAGGGGGCTTTCTAGTCAAGGAAGGAAAAAACCTTAGACACTGCCATTAAGTTAAAGAAACGTAAGCTCGAATTCAGGAAATCTGGCAAAAAAGTTAGAAAAGCTTTCATTGATTGCTGCTTGAAGTGCTATTGAGCAAGGTGTTTGCACAGTAGCTACCAGAGTGTGGATCTAAGTTGAAAGTTCCCTCGAAAGAATACAGGAAATAAAATTGTCTCACTCTCTCTACAGGCGAGTGCTCAGTGACTGGCGATATGTATTTTCAGTCCTTTGACGGGCGGATCTACACCTTCCCTGCAACATGTCAGTATGTCCTCGCCAAAAGTCGCAACTCAGGAAAGTTCACAGTCACCGTCCAGAACGCCCCCTGTGGAGCTGTGAGTTACGTTTAATCTACATTATATTTATTTTTTCATCTTGTTGAGTTGTGACTTCTACTTCTTTTTCTGCTTTTGAAACATCTCTGTGCCCCTTGCACAACTCTTCCACTTAAGACTCTGCAATTGGCAGCTCACAGGTTTATGCAATTTTCTTGTAGATCATATCATAATTTTAAGTGCCCAATAATCCCTGCTGAGTCCAGGTAATTTTTGTTCAAGAGCCATGCTGTGATTTAGAGAAATGAAAGCCTCGGGGAAATCTTGTCGATCACACTGTGGCAGATAATGAGCATGAAAAGCAACAAAAGGCTGAGAGCTTCTTCTCCTCTCCCGCCTCTCCAAAGCCTTCAATTTCTCTCCAGCCTTTGAGCTGCTCAGCAAACAGGGGGCGATGGAGGGGAGGAGGCGAGATATAAAATGTCCCACTCATCAGAGCAGAGGCCCGAGACCTCTAACAGCCAACTGAACAGGATTACCTTATCTGGCCTGACTGACAGAGCTGTGGACGGCTTTGTAGTGAGGAGGGAGGTGAAGAGAGGCTCTGGAGGGTTAGGGGACTTGGACAGAGAGAAGGTTATGCGAAAACAGGAGGTGAATGATGGGAAGAGTAGAAGGAGGAGGGGGTTGCTAAAACCTTTTGGCTATGGGGCTCTGCCACTTATGAAAGAGACGATTCATAGAGGCAGATCGCTTACTGTCAGCAGGCTTCCTTACTTTAAAAATATCAGAGCGCCAGAATATCTCATTGTACCTTTTCTAAAGTGATGTACTTAAGTACAGTTTTGATGTACTCATGGTTTCTTAAGTGTTTACATTTGGAGACAGTAGCAGGTTTTAAATTCAAAATATAAACAATATTTTTTATATTTGCGATGGATTGCATACACATGAAATGTGTTGCACATAGTGATGAACCTGCAGCGACTTTGCAGTTTGCTGTTTTGGTTGAGTGTACGTTATCTGCCCAGCACCAAATGGAGAAAGACAAAGTCAGAAACTAGCTGGAGAACATAGTGGAGCGTTTAGCAGCTAAAGAGCCAGATACTGTATTTCCCTAAGGAGTTGAAAACAGTGAATTTTGGTCAAATTAAGCACTCATAGTTCATTGTGTCATGGAGCCGGTGATTAGAGAGTAAAAACTTCTTGGTTTCTTCTTTCCCTCTCTTCCCATTATGTCAGTCTCATTGTGTGTCATGTTATGTATCTGAATTGCTGCTGTTTGGGATAATGCCAGCATGCTTTATCAAGCCATCTTGTCTCAATTGTAGAATTTGGATGGGGCCTGCATCCAATCAGTTAACATGGTTATTGACGAGGATCCAAGAACGGAGATTACACTGAGTCACATTGGAGAGGTCTTCATGGCTGGACAGTACCGCATCTCCTTGCCCTATTCTGATGGTAACTCTCTCTTCTTTTATCACCTTCCAACATTGTTCACATCCAGCGCCAGACTTTTTTCAGAACTCTGCCGGTCACGGCAGAGACAGATTGAATGACAGCTTCGCTATTGAACGAAAATGTTCCCAATACTTTACTTGGTTGGTTCTTGCATTGTGTTGCACAGAATGCCTTCCCTCTGAGTATTACTCCTTTTTCACAGCAGCGTGTTCATGACTGTGACATTATGTTGATCGAGTCAACAGCCTTTTGTGTGTTTTGTTATGAAGTGTAAGAGAATGATTTGATAGTTTGGTACCTTAAGTAATAAAAACACAACACTTTATGTTCTATTACAAAGAGGTTGTAACTTAGTACTTAGTGTTTAATCAATCAATCAACCAACCAGTCAATCAATCATCAATTAGCCTTAATACAAAACAATAAATTCCAGATATAAAGAAAAAGAGAACATAAATCTCAAAGTACAAACCCCAAACACATCCAAAACTACTGCTGAAATGATCAGCCAATTAATCGATTCATTTTTCAGCAGAAAATTAATCAACAACACTTTTGATAGTTAATACTTTTATCCAATTTATCCACAAAAAACATTTACTGGTTCCAGTGTCTCTTTGTTTTGTATCATAGTAAGAGTTGGTCAAAACAAGAAATTTCATGACATCATCTTGGGGTCTAGAACAATTTCAAGGACATTTTTTATAATTATCTGATATTTTATGAACTAAACAATTAATTGATTGATTGACCAACTAATTGATGAAAATAATCATCAGTTGAAGCCCAACTCTAAACACAATGAAAGTCACAATAAAAATAGAGGAGGAAGAATATATTTCCTCAGTTGGAATAATTGTCTGTAAATGCTGAGACACAGGCATTGTGACGTCGCCTTTAGATAGTTTCATCAGCTTTATTATATACTTTGAAAGCAGAAAATGTTTCTGCTGTACGTTAAACGTCGGATTTTTCTTTAGGTTTGTTTATAAAATTACCATTGTGCACTTACATCCAGCACTAGTATTGGTAAAAATCATTGTCTGTCAGATTGCCAGCGTTCACTATCTTTTACTTGTGAGTGCGAAGACCCAACAGTGATGTCACTGTGTACTGGCACACCCAGGAGTACATTTTTGCATCACTGCTAGGCAACAAGTTGAACAAATGGAGATCAGCAAAAAACTGGGGGAAATAGGATGAATCGTCTCCACATTGATTAAGACGCTGTGCGCATTTACGCATGAGATACAGCAGCACGACGTCATTGATTATTTGACACTCCGTCAGAATCGGTCTGGATGAACTAACAGCAGCCTCTCTGATTATGACGGTAATTTGTTAAAGCACAAACACATAGTTTATAGAAATCCATTCATGCGTGATCCATCAGGGAGGCTACAGTTTTGTTAAAAGGAGCCCGATCATTGTAGTTTGCACCCTTCCTACATTTTCGACCATTAGATTCCCGCAACAGAAAATAACGTTACTCCTTTCCTCAAGGATTTGTTTTTCTGGTGCTGAAATGTCTCTCTGTGATGATTAATTATTAAAGAAACAAAATAAAACTTAATTGTGGGTTAAAATGCGTTGTAGCACACGTTACTGAGATTGTATCGGGTATAAAATTACCAATTTCGTTTTAGTAATGCGTTATATTTCTGCAGTACAGCAAAAGGCAAGACATTACTGTAATTGCGTTACTTTTGTAATGCGTTACTCCCCACACAGGCAATGGAGTAATGGTTTTATGAACTGTTTTATGAACGTAGTGCACACTAATCAACAGGTAGCACCAATATGCCAAGAGATGTAGCACTGCACCAGCAAAAAGCAGGGAAGAAGAAGATTGGTAGCTTGCGAATATGGATGTAAACAATGTACTGTAGGTTTAAAAAGTATTAGCAGAAAACTTTGCTAGTGTTGTATGCAAGTTGAATGCATATGTAATTTTGTTAACTTAACACCGTCTTCCACCACCTGAAAGCCTAAAACTCCTCCTCCCACATCTCCCACAGACACCTTCCACATCCAGGAGCTGTCGTCCATGTTCCTGCAGGTGAAGACGGCGTTCGGCCTGCGTCTGCAGTACAGCTGGAAGGAGTTTCGCCTTTACCTGCAGGCCGAGGAGCTGTGGAAGGACAACACGGTGGGCCTGTGTGGCACCTTCAACGGCAACATTCAAGATGACTTCCTGTAAGTGTGTGCCTGCTGACCTTTGACCCCTCCCGCGCCCTCTGCCACCCCCCCCCCCACCCATGATAAAAAGAGAGAGCATACTCCTGTTTCAGAGGCAGAGAGGGAGGTGATGTTGAAGTGCTCTCTCTCTCTCACACTCCCTCTCTGTAATGCACACTGGCTCTGCGGCTCGGCATCAAAAGCCTCGCTCTCTGATCAGCTCTTTTAGGCGGGCCAGATGAGCACCCAACTGGACACGCCGCTTCAACAAGGAATTTACTGTTAGTGGAATAGGGGCTCCACTGTACCGTATCGTAATGGCTGACCATAAAGGGCGGATGTTGTCTAACAGCTGTAAATGGATATACATCACAGTTGGTGACTGAAGTGGTCGTATGCTACTAGAAAGAAAACTGGAACTCACTTTGCACGAAGCTCTCCAGAAAACACTAGAGGACACTTAAAATGATGACTTGCAGGATCTTCTATTTTATATTTTGTCTTTAGGTCTAAGCACTGACTTCTGTTGTCTTTTTAAAATGCTGTTTTGGTTTTACTATGGTTAAAGCAACATGATGTTAAATTTGTTTTTCTGTGCGATTTGGCGCACGTACCATTTCAGAGTATAATTCCCCGCTCTCGTAAATAAGGATAGCTGTGCACTGCTGAGTAATGTTGGAAGTTAGAACAGTTATGCAAAGTAACTTGAAACTTTGGTGGAAACAACAAAGCCAGAAAGTAACGGACACAAGAGCACTTACAGTAATATTGCAGATGTCTGAGTGCTGTCATCTAGTAAGTTTGCTTACATCAACTCAAGATTTAGAGTTTGCGGCTAAACCTCTGGCTGATTTTGCTCGACTTGACAACCTTGCTGGCACAGTCAAATATCAAGCAAGCGCAACATCAAAATACAAAGGAATATTACTTACTAGTCCAACAGCAAGAAGGCCAACTCGGCACTTTTTTTCCAGCGCTTTTATCTCAGAGCAGCAAGTAAAAGCCAGTCCGACATTACTCTTGTTCGGTCCCGCTCTCTTTTTCTCTTCCTTGCTTCCCCTGACAATGTCTTCACCGGTCTCTTTGCTGCCTCTGCCATGATCTCCATACATTCTTTGTTGAGAATACCAAGCTAGCTTGCCAAAAAGCATTACACATGCTGTCACAGCATTGTCACAAAAGATTTTGTGTGCAGAATTCTAATGTTAAATGGTCTATGGGCTAGAAGCGGTAATTACATTATCCCTTTTACAAGTCAGTGTAACATCAAAATGATTTTGAAGCTGTTATTTTAAGATACAGTTACAACATAATGTTGCTTTGAAGCTACACTAGTTTAACAGCTATTTTAGACATTTAGATGCCAAAACAAACAGCAAAGTAAGTCAGAAACAGTGGTTTCTCTTTTCCTCTGGTACTCTGAATTCAAAAGTAAAATAGGAGGCCGAGGTGGGACTTGTGTCATGCCAAACACTGATAGCCAGCAGACTGCAGAGAGGGCTGTTGGAGTGGCAAATGTTTAAAAATATGTATTTATCTGTCAATTATCTCTCACTGCATTCAGTTTGACAGACAGTTGCTTTAAGTCCCGTCTTTTCTTTCTTTGTTGGAAAATGGATGTTGAACAGTTCAAGAATTTATAATTTGCAACATATGTGAATCTGCCATCTGTTGACAAGACGGTACCTCAGTTTTCCCATCTGGAGAAATAGGGTCCTTCTTTTGAATGCTTGTATTGATTCCCATGCTGACAATTACGAATTGGGGGTTAGGAATCTGTTGTAGCAGTAGCCATCACTATCCATCCATCTAGTTCGTCTGTGTTGTTGTAATGAATCTGTTCTCATTTACCTGCAGATCCCCATCAGGTATGATAGAAAGCACTCCGCAGCTGTTTGGAAACGCCTGGAGAGTCTCGTCAGCCTGCTCCCCCAGCCTGAGTACGCCTCAGCTCGACCCCTGTGACACACACCAGCAGGCTGGTCAGTCTCTCTTCTTCCACAATGTTAAATGTTATGCACATGTTCTGTATCTTTGAATTGTACACTATTTATTGTAAAACATTCTAAATATTCAGTGTATTATTTATCAGGTAGGAGTGTATTACTTTTTTGTAAACAGATAGTTTGTTTTTACAATCCTAAGTAATAAAGAATTCAGATGTTGTTGATAATTAATTTTGCATAAACAAAAAAGTTAACACATTTATATTCAAGGTCTATATTTTGATAATGTCATCATGTAATCTTTGAAGCAAAAAGTTTGCACTCAAGGCTTAACTGTGCTTGTCACGTGTTTGCAGCGGCTTCACAGTAAACATATCATTGGTTCATGCTCTCATCTGATTGCTGTCGGGCTGTGAAGCAGCTGCAGACACATTCATTTACATGGATGTGTTTGAATCACATAAAAGTCAATGTAAATTAAGGTTTTTCCACAGATTGTTTGTTTGTACTGTACATTTTTAGCTACTGGCCTTGTGAATTTCTGCCTTCATGTGTGTGACGTGATGTCGATCTGCTCCTTCTCCTGCTTAGTGACCTATGCCTCAGAGATGTGTGATGTCCTGAACCAGGAGCTGTTCTCCGCCTGCCATGAGTACCTCAGCCCGACATCCTTCTTTCAGCAGTGTCGCTCAGATACCTGTAAGTGCGGGACGCCTTGCTTCTGCTCTGCGCTGGCCCACTACGCTCGCCACTGCCGCAGATTCTCCATCATCATTGACTTTCGATCGCAGATACCCGACTGTGGTGAGTAACTATGTAAACAGATCAAAGAGTCTGGTTTTTCTCTGTGTTCGTCTTTTGTTACAGGCAGCTGAATTTATGAATTATAATGATGCATTGAAGGAAGGCACAGCACCATAAAATGCTATCCCTGAAAACTTACTTTGCAAACTTTTCTTTATTTCCTTCTCGTTATTGGGCCAAAATCCAAATCCCAAACTTCCCTCCCAGCCCTGTGTTGATGGTTGTTGAGTTCCAGAACATAAGCTTTTGGGATATGGGGGTACTATCACAAAATCATAGATCAAACTGTATCTTTAACCCTGATTAAGACTGAAATCACCTGAAATGTAAAATTGTAATGTTCTATGATAAGATAATGCGTTATTGGTCTCCAAAGGGGAAATTAGGTGTTAACAGGAGAAGGAGGTCTTGCCTATGAACACACATTAAAAAATGTGTTTCATACCGTGCCTTACTGATGCAAATTACAAAAGCTACTTAAAGGTTACAGCTGTTAAAGTGGACCTCCACTGATTTCAAACATCAAAGTCTATTTACAGATCTTGGAGAGTGGTACTGCATATGTGAAACAGTTGTATTTAGTTTAGTGTCCACAGGGAGCTGTGTGAAATCTGAGAAATTGCATCAACTGATGTCACTATATGTATACTGTGTGAACACCTGAACTGAACTGTCACCTGTTGAGTTGCATTGTGGGTTATGCGGGGGGTTGGGGTAGAGTAAAAATATGTACTAAATGAAACTAAACTATAAATTGGGTTAGAGTTGTATATCTTAGAGAGCTATATACGTTTGTGAGTGGAGATGTTTCTTTCTTTGCTTTACTTACCACTAATAATTCATACGTAACTAATGTGAATGTTTTCATTTCAATAGTTAATCAGCAGTTTATCAAAAATATCTGAAGTATATTAAAAATCAGCTGTAATCAATGTTTTTATAATAAATAACAATATGAAAAAGAACACAGTGGAGCTCAGGAGGTAGTGGAGACCAAAAACAGAGCTAACGGAGAGTCAAAATTCATCTGGTAGCACTAATCAAAATGAATAAAAATGTTCTCCGTAACGGTTTGATAACATGTTCGCCATATCAATTTAAATGGTTATGAAATGTTAATATTGTGTTCAGAAATTGTTTCCGCTGCCTCAGAAAGTCAGTTATCACAGGTTTTAATGCGATGACATTAGAACAGCACATCCAAAAGATACTGTGTTGGAAATCTCAATCTCAGTCCTTCAGTTAACATTGTGTCTCTCTGCAGCGGTCACCTGTCCCGCGACCATGCAGTATGGCACCTGCATGTCGTCCTGCCAGCGCCGTTGCTCCGCCCTCTCTGTCCCGCAGCACTGCGGGGAAGAATGTGAGGAGGGCTGCGTCTGCCCTCAGGGGTCCTTCTACAATCATCGAACACAAACTTGTGTGCACAGGTGAGGCTGAGGGGGTGGAGTCTTTTTTTGTGTGTGTAAAATAGCAACACGCGGAGAGAGAATAATTATCAGTCTGTGACAGTGATATATTTTTTACTGCATTTAGAAGATAAAATTCTAATATCCACGCCGTCATTTTAGCGTTAAGTTCAGAAGGGAATCAGCGGCCGAGTGTCCTTGTTGTGTATCAGAGCAGCTCCAGCTCTGCCTGCTCCCGTGTTGTGGAGGGTTGTGAAGCACGTTAAACGGCTAACTGGCTGGAGTCACTCTACCAAACAAATCCTCTCAAAGTGATATTTGTATCTGCTCTGAAGTTTAGGTCAGCCTTTAAGTGGAAAGCCTTGTATCTTTCCTGCAGACGTTATAGAGCCAGAGGACCTCAGTAATTGTGCTCTCCCTTTCAGCCTGCTCTGCCCTAGAAGACATGCAGCTTAATTCCTCTTAAATGTCCCAGGTTTTTACATCCTAGTGCAGTGCGGTGCCTTACTTACCATGTGATAGAGTTACATCAAGGAATTCACCGTGAAACCCCCCTTTCATTCCCACTCGGGCTGGGGACGACACAGATATCTGATAACCAGTGAGAAAGAATTTGTAGTACAGAGGCCGATGTGTGGCGCTGGCCTATATGTTACACGGCTTTTAGACTCTGCTAAACACAGTTCACCACAACGTAGATGCACTGTAATTTTTTGATGTTTTTATAAGAAGAATTTTGTCTTAGTAGATTAAGTTTTTGAAAGGAGGTTTGGTTGAGGATTCGATTCGACACTTGGAGCACTGATTTGAACTCCCAAAGCTTATCTGTCCCCTATCTAGTTACCTGTAATACTCTGTTTAAGGTAACACAGAGCCCTCTTTAACATAGTTCTTAACACAATAACGTGCAAACTGAGCAGGGTCTGGTTTACGTCACTCAAACCCTGATGTGTAATTTTCAATTTAGGAGGTTTCTGAAGATCTTTGGACAGTTAAAAGCTTTAATATACACATAATTGCACCTGTCACATGAATATTGATGTTCTTCTCCCTAATTTACTTTTGTGTTTTTTTCAGGAGTGAGTGTCCATGCAGTTTCCTCGGAGCAGATTATGAACCAGGAGATGTGATCATGACGTCAGCAGGTGTTCAGTAAGATCCTGTCGTCCGTCAACGCCCTCCTTATCTTAACCCCCAAAACATTTCTACATTTTAAAAAATTATTTCAGCTTTTGCTTTAAAAAAAAACACCTTTTAATTGAGTTCAAGGAATTCAGGTAGCAAACAGTTAGAGAAAGCAGATATAACAACTGGAGTCAGTCCAAGATAATCCTTTATTGCGGTTGAGAAGCAACAACCACAACACAAGTCAGAGACAAAGCTGTCTAAAGCTAAAGTTTCCGCTTTGATGTGGGTCAGATTTCCGTTCATTCAATAAAACTGACAATAACTCCTGTCAGTCACAACCCAGACAAGCAGACAAAGTGCTTGTCTCAGTTCTCTCATATGGTGCTAGACAAAGAAAAAACAAGCACACTGGCATTGCTCTCAAGAGATCCTTGTATTTAAGTTCATGTTTATTAATGTATTAACCCCCATGTAGTTTCTGTATCTACCTTTATTCTGTATCATCATGATCGTCCTGTCCCCTTCTCTTGCAGACTCTGTCTAAACGGTAAACTGATATCCCAAACAACAGACAGTGGTAAGTAACTTTAATGGTTTTCACTTAATTTTTGATATATTTTGTTATCTGATATTAAGTAGGCAGGTGTGTTGTTCGACATGTCACGTTAGTGTGTGTTATTCTACAATGATTATATCTGTCTTTGTGGCTCACTGGGTGAATGTGAGGTAGTCATGCCAGTCATCAGTGTCACCCTCCCCCTCTCTCCCACTCTTACACCATAGCACTCTTACAGAAGTGAACATAAAAAGTAAAAATGACACCAGTTTTTGTTCAATTTACCCGACATTAATTATAAGCTTTAATTGGTGTAGAACTCAAAACATAAGGGGAAAATGATGAAACAATGGAAAAGAATGGAAATGGAGCCGGCCTGGTATACAATAATACTGGAGCTCCTGGATCTTACATTGTTTCTTGAAAGAGGAAATTGTGTTCATTATAGAACCTTACTAACCTGTGATTTCTTCTTCTCCTCTAACAGACAGGCTGTGTCCAGCTGGTCAGCTCTACCAAAACTGCTCAGATGGTGAAGATGGCCTCCTGTCAGGAAGTGGCGTGGGCTGCGAACGCACCTGTGAATCCTACTTGCTCAACCTCACCTGCTCCACACATGAGCCCTGTGTGCCCGGATGTACCTGCCCTCCTGGGTGAGTGACACCTTGCAGAAAAAAAGTTATTTTGATGGTGTCATAGCACAGATCTTTATTTCACAACTTTTCAATATCTTGCAAATGTATCACACATTGTTTTTCATTTTCTCCTTCCTTGATGCTGACTGGCCCTGAGGTTGAATTTTGAAGGGGCTGTTTACTGTTGACTTTTTTGTGGCCTAAGAATTAGTGCTTGAAAGGTTGCTGGTTTGAGTCCTCACAGATGTTGGAAGAATGTTGTTACAGAAACTCAAAGGCTCCCACTGCTAATGTGGTTGTGAACCTCCAAATGTTCCTCTGCAGATAGTTGTCTTGGTCAGCTGTCAGCTATGAAGGTGTGTACATGTATGAAGGAAGGTGACTCAGGGTGATGCTGCTAAATAGCGTGGCCTTTTTCTTCATAGATAAAGGTTAAGAAATGACTGTGTAGGCTTGGTGAAATCTAAAGCTCTGAGTGTACCAGTCTGACTATGTCACTGAAGCTGGGGTCAGTCGGGGGGGGGGGGTCGGACTGCAGACTGGTTAAAGACTCTAAAAATGTCACACAAGCCAGGAATAATCCTCTTCCTCCTCCTCCTACCTCTGCAGGAGGATGGCACCAGGTCAAGGATAAAAAAAAATCCCTGTATCTGGTGATGCTCATTGCCTGGAGGAGGCAGGGTGTCTTCACGTTGGCTGTTGATCACTATTGATGGTGACCATGATTAGTACAGACAGGACAACTCCTACCATTGAGGACTTTGATAAGAGCCACGTAGGGTGTTTTTATCTTCCAGAAAAAGTAGTTTTGGTTGCAACTCCATAAGGTCTTCCATGAAATTTTCTGTGATTTAGATTTTTTATTGTCAAATTTTCTTGGGTGGACTGCTGGTCATGGTAATACACATTCTGTCAGGTTCATTAAAGAGCTCATATTATGCGTTTTGTCTTTCCGCCTCTCCTTTATTGAATTTAAATCTTTTTTGTGCATGTAATAGGTTTACATACATTTAAGTCCAGCCCAAAGGGAGTTCCCATCTTCCACAGAAAACTCTGCTCTGAACTGCCTGAAAACAGCTCGTTTGTAGTCCTGCTCTTTCTTTTCTTGTGACGTCACAACACAACACACATCATAATGCTCGCCTGGCAGCTAGTCAAACATCAAAAACACTGGTGGAAAAACACTCTAAGCTGCAGCACACAGTGACAAAACGTCCACTGGCTGCCTCCACTCTCCCTTCCAAATAATATAGCTACCCTAAACCCTTGAACCTGAAATTGAGCAAACAGGTCAGGCCAAAATCCATTAGCTTTTGAAAGTTCTTAAAAGTTCACTTGACCCACTTGAAATTGTTTAAGTTGGTCAGAAACTAGAGTTTAAAGAATTCTTCTGAGACATATGTTGATCTGATAAAGGCAAAAACCATTCAGTTCCCACTGCCTTGTGAGGTAATGGTATTTTGTGTCTTGTACCCCACTGCAGTAATGTTCATTTCTTCTAGGAGCCATATTTTTTGATGAAGACAAAAGTCCTTACAACCAGCAGATGACAGACATTATGGAGTCGTTACAGTAATCTGATCCCTGTAATCTCTTCTGGCTGTCGGCCTGAAGGAGGGTTAAGTGGTTTCATTTTGTGACATCAACCAAGAGTCATCCTGACAACAATATGCACAGGCACAGGGGTTAGCAAAACATATCCTAGCTTATGACACTTGGCACAGATTATATAGCTGACTAATGGCAGCAACAGAAGCCCGGTGGGTCAGCTTTCTATTTCACCTAAATGCAGAGGATAAATAATATGAATCCTAAACACAACTAGAGAAATATGAAACTGAGTAACACTGAAATGCTTTATACATAACGGAGAACACAGAATTATAAACACTGCTAAACATAAATTTAGATTTAGATTCAAATCATGTTGGATTATATTATCTTGAGATCCTATAAATAATCATTATAAAATAATCATTGATCCCCTCAATTATTTTGTAACACAGGTGACCAAGGCTCAACAAAAGAGCCACAAAACAAAGAAAACACAAATGTTGCTATCTAATGATAAAATCTCAAAATGATTGACAGGTCCATTAATATACTAATACCCGACTACAATTAAATTTTAAGTTTTTTAATTTAATGTCTATCAGGACCAGAGACTGAATGATACTGATCTGCATATTTAAAAAAGCCGGTCTAAATATATCGACACATGACAAACAAAGATGATTCATTTATTCCTACTTTAAGCAATATGACCTTTATGGTGACGAGAATCTTGCGCACTCTAAATCCCAGTCCCGGAATGCAAGTCATAGCGAAAGTGTTTAATAACCCTGGAACCTGATAGGTTGTGCGCTAATTTTGTGGTAAATATGGACACAAAGAGATCTCATTCAGCTCCCCGATGACAGCCGTGTTAAGTGCTGCGACGGGTAGACAATTTAAAGCTTCAGTCATGAGTCTGATGTTTAGAAACATGTTTTGTTTTTACAGTTTTAGGGATAATCAGGGATTGTTTTTACAGCAGAAGACATTGATTATGGCTCATTTGTGTCTTGAAATGTTGCTCCAGTGCTTTGTTTTTGTCCAACTTTTATTGATTTTATTTCTCGTTGGATATCCACACCAGTTGTGTGAAACTGGTAAGAAAGCTCTGTGACCATTTATTTAAGCAGAATAGATGAAGACATGCTTAATTGTAAAAAGGGATTTTTCAGTGTTTGAATGCTTAAATGATTTCCCAGCTGAAAAGCCCATTGAAAAGTTGCTGCAATTCAGTCTCTTCAGCTGTAAATTGTCTTAATTTTCTATCATACATACATGTAAATAAATATCCTATAGAAAATATTAAAGAACATGTAGTTAGATCTATGTCTGAAAACAACGAATCTAACACACAATAATGTGCAATAACAAATCATTTAGTCAGAGTTTGAAGTAGCACATGACACGGAAAGATTTAAAGATGCAGAGACACTGGACTTGATCGAAAACTAAAAACAATTATAAAGTCAATCAATAACTAAAGAATCATAAATGTCAGGGCAATGGGCTGGAGGTTGTGTATGCAGACTATGTTTGTGTGTAGTTGAATCTAAAAAAACATTAAAGGTACCTTGAGGAATTTTCTTGTAAACAAACGAAGGTCTCAGTGAGAAAAAAACATTGATGGTAAAATCCATGCAAACTGATTAATAAAATGAGCACACTGACGGCTATTTGTAAACCTGGCATTCATTTGTAGATTCAATGACGCCTACAAGTAGCTAACGTTACTGTACGTGTTAATAATTTATCGTTTATATTTTTCGCCCTCCCCCTAGCTTAGATACAGGCACAGTTTGCCAGTTTTTTTCCCTACCATATGACCCTTTAGCTTGCTGTAGTCCTTCAGGTCTAACAAATGTGTTGTATGCATTTCCTTCCACATAAAACATTTGCAAAGCTAATTTTTAAAGTATTTAAAAAGCCAGTTAGAGAAATGTGCTATGCCCGCATCCTCTTGTGTGTGCATGATACAAACAAAATGGGGACCCACTCTTATCAACACTCAACTGCTACCGGTCAAAACACCTAAGGGAACTTTTAAAAGGATTGTAAGTGACTGTAAACCAATATTTATTTTGTTAAATTCAGCAAATATTTCCTCATGGTTTGCTAGCTCTCCATTTTGCATGTGCTCTGGAGAAAGAAAAAATCGGTTTTCCTACACAGCCATGGCTCTGTAAATGGAAAACAAAGAAAGTGGTGTGGACCTTCCCCACAACACTGTTACAGCCAATCAGCAACAGTTAATGCTTGTGCACAGGAGGGGGCAGCGGGAGAGCTTGGTAGTCGAGGAACTGTGAAAAAGGAGAGATGGCTGAGAAACAACCAAAGAGGAAAAGGTCTGAAGTGTATAAACAGAGAAGAAAGTTAAATGAACAGGAATGAAAACTCAGATTCTGAAAACACTGAAGGGAGGGGTGTATTTGTTTGGCAGTTGAGTTCAAATATCAACAATCCTTCTCCAGAAAGTCACTTACTCTCCCTTTAATTGGAAATCATTAAGCAAATAAAAAATACATTTAGCTAGGAGAGTTTTTTTTTCTTGTGAAACAACCTGTAAGGACAATAACAAGATTACTGCCATTTGTTTTTATCATGCATGAAAGTAAACATAAGCCACAGACCAATACAATATCACAAAAAATAAAGCAGAGACCTCAGTCTTATGCTTGAGTATCTCTACTTGGCTTAAGACGTACACCTTTCTTATTTTTTTTTTACCCATTGCATTTATTGGCCTGCTACTCATCAGTCATATGGCATCAGCTTTCTGGCTTTGGTTTTCTTTTCTAAACCAGACAGCAGATGATAAGCAGGTGTTCCCTCTGTCATATTATTTCTGCGCTTAGATGATTATCTTGAAAACAAAAAAAATCTCAACTCAAAGTCAAGTGCAAGGTATTCATCTGCAGTAAGACTTAAAAACCTCTAATGGGAAATAATTAGCTGAGGTGCTGACAGAAGAATCCATTGTGTTTTCATTCACAATGGCACACTTTGTTTATGATCAAAATGTAGACCATTCATTCATTCCTCATTTTGTGACAATTAGCCCAGCTGAACTCATATGAACCTGCACTTTCAGGTGCAACTCAGGACCATGCCGCATACCTGAATCTGGTTTTGATTACAGTACGTACATACATTCAACTGTAAAAACCTGTTATTTGCCTGTAGACTATCCTTGAGAGGTTTAGGGTGGTATAAACAAATATAGTAACAAAGTACGGAACGAAGACATATGCAAAAATGACTTCAGACCTCTCACTAGCCATGTTTCTATCTGATCTATCTGTCATGCAAAGCGGACCTTTGAAATGCCACAAAAAAATAGAAAAGGCAAACTAGGTGCATTTTCATAAACTGGTTTAGAGTGGATAAACCAGGCTTGGCAAGCGTAATTATGTCAGATAGTGATATTACACATGGCTAATAAACAAGAAGTATGGGTTGCAAACCAGGAACAAAACCAGTCTCATAGACCATGTGGATCTGACAAAAATGGAATGTGTTTCAAGTGGCCAAGTTGCTACCATTTATTTTTCTGCACATTATGATAACATCCAGGAGGACTGATCTGTCAGAAGTTACATGTTCGCTACGTCAGAACTTATTCGGCAAAAAGGTTTTTGTCTACCATTTAGCGCATTAACTATTTAAAAAAAAAAAGGCAAAACCCCCCTCAAGCGAGCGTAAATTTTTTTTTTTTGAAAAATTAACATTCATTAAAGTTAATTCAAATTGCGCCATTTCCATTAACTTTTTCCAATGCGATACTTCAAAAAAAAAAACAATGGTGGAAACACAGCTAGTGAAGATGCAGTTTAGGAGGTGATAAGTGACTCTACTGTGAATCATGTTGACATTTGAAACATCAGTAGTTAGCTGGAAGAGCATTTTTTGGATTTTATGTGCTACAACAAAACCAGGGAGTGCATCTTTAATTATAGTATTTCATACTTGCAGAATTACAAAAAAATGTAAGAAGAACTTTCTGGCAAACCTAGACTGAGAACATAAATCTGATTAGGTATGTCATGCTTAGCCTGTGCTGAGCACAAAGGCTGATGCGTGCCCGACTTTGCATCTGTCTTTGGATACTGGATCGTTTCTGTTTCACATTTCTGCGGGGGTAATCTAAGAGATACAGTATTTAGGCATTGATGTTAATCTTTAGCAACATATTTATTTGTTATGTTTAATCCAGCAATTTTGCTTGAAACTAAGTTTACCCATGCAGGAACTAATCACAGTGATGGGTTCTACATACGTTTCCACTGTTATCCTCTTGCTTTGGGAACAAGTTCCTAAAACTAAACTTCGGCACTGGTCAGGAGCTGGGGTGTAAATAAAGTTTTAAGTACTTTCGGGTGGCAGTGCTGATCATGTCATCAAGCAGCTGTGTTATCATATCCCAACAAGCACGACCACAGACTGCAGCTGCGTCTCTGACAACCAAGACAACTAATACATTAAAAAATAGGAAGAGGCCATTCCGAAAAATGGGATTCAGTGGATATAAAGGAAAAGGTGCACCCCAAGATTTCTCAGCATGGGGATTACACAAACAGCCAAAGACTGCAGGGATTTGTACCAACTTTGTACCACAACACCACTGCTTTGCAGTGATGATGAGATTAACTAGATTTGATATTCATAACAAAGGCCAAAGCCGCCATCACTGATACGCCAAACACGAATGGTTTTTAACAGTAGTGTGACGGTTTCCTCTTCTTTTATCTGGAATCATAAACCTGTGATCTTCACCAGGTGTGCAAATCCTGTCACAGCACTCAATGCATCACAGACTGCTGTCAACCCAATGCGCCGTCTGGCCCGCATGTCGCCACTCTATGCATCTACATCTTTATCGCTTACTTTTACATCGTCTGATAGAATCAAATTCAAAATGAGGACTATGTTTATGAGGATTTATTCATAATGTGCACGTAGTTCGGGAGAATGAATGATTTTAGAATCTTTGATCAGAGTAATTGATATAGCAGCTTGGCGGGCGGATAAAGGAAGCTGTTAACACTGTTCTATCTGGGGTGTAACTCTACTCAGATGAACCTGAGGTTTGTGGCGGGACCATTCAGTATGTCACTTCATTGTCTGCAGCCTCGCCAGTGGATATAGCTCAACCCTGGATATTACAAGATACTTATCAGCTTCGTCTCGCAGAGTGGAAAGCAAATGGAGGCATCCAGACAAAGACTGTTTCTCTCTCTATCTCTGAGAATCCTAATTGTCTGGTTTTCTCATGTAGCTAACGAGTGTTACCGCTTTTCATCCACAGTCGCCCACCCCTGAAACTCTCTCCCTCTTGTTTCCTGGCATCGCTTCGCTCTGGAGGCCAAACCTGCTTTGGTTCTGCTTTTGTCTTTCTCTTGGCAAAGGACAGTCCTCATATCTGGATTAGAGAAGAACACAGGAGCTCCAAATGATGATTATGCTATAACATGATAGCATCCTGTTAGCTCACAGTTGTTGAATAATAGCCAACATCGGTCCAAATTAGACAAATTAGAGTTATGATGCTCTTTTAAATTGCTGATGATTCAACAATACAATCACCTTATTCTTACTCTCATTGGCATTACATCACAGATCTTCAGGTAGGACCTACTGGTTGTCTGTGATCCATCAATGAGATGGTAATAATTCTGAATGTGTCGGACCAAACAGCAAAGAGGCTAAACATTTTGTTTATTTATTTCAACACAGTTTAACATCGCACAAGTCTCAAAAAAGTTGAATAAGTAATTTCCAACTCCACAAAAACACATACTTGCAGACTTATCAACACGATGGATGGTGTATAATCTCAACTACAAATTCGCTCCTCTCCCGCTTGACGTCTCTCTTGTTCCCGCCTGAACCCCATGTTGTCCCCGGGGTCAGAGGGCTGGGCGGAGCCACAGTAAATCACCTCAGAACTGTATTCCCTGTTGTCAAATTGGCCTCCGCTAGTTTCGGAGACTGTGCTGGGCTGTGTTCACCGAGAGGCTGTTTAGCCCGGTTGCTTGGCTCTGGTTGCAGTGCTTCTTCCGGCGCCGCTCCCCGCACCTGAGAACATCTTCCTTCCAGAGAGCAAACCTCCTTGCTAGTAGTGTAAACAAACAACAAAACTCCCTGGTACTCCGAGCTCCCAGTCCACTAATGGGACTGCTAACTGAGCTAACTAGCTAATGGCAGAGCCTACAGTTAGCAGCAGTGCTGTGGATATCAAATAATACATCTTAATTCTTAATACATCTTTATAACTCCATAAATACATCCATGAGCACTCAGTGCCAGTTAGTGGCTTCCATATTACAATAGAAAAGGTCTGTATTGTAGTCGGACACTTTGGTGTGGCTCCCAAAGATGTTTTTTCTGTGACTAACCAATGAGAACTTGTTTGACTAGAAAGGTTTGGTCGACTATTAAGGCAAACCCTAATGTTTACTGGGATAAAAAGAATGTTTTGGTCTTTATAGCTAATTTCCCCATTCATGACAACTGTATTTTATTTAAGTTGATTGAGTTGCAGGTGGGTGCTGTCACAGGTGGCCGGCCACTAGGTCATTCAGCAACCAGGCTTCATTCGGCCTGCCTCAGCTCCCCCTTTTTGCACATTTTTGAATGAGCCAGTGTCAGGAACTGCCAAGATGGCGACTGCTGGAGCTACCGGCAGCCGCCCACATTGAGCTTCATGGAGACAATATTTCATAAAGTTAATGGTTGTGTTCAATGTGGAGACATTTTGTACTGGTTGAAATGTTTTTCTATTTAACAAATGTTTACACTAAATGGTTTGCATCACTTTGCTCTCATAAGGTGGATGTGTTAAACGAGACATTCTGGGAAGTCCCCCTGCTTTGGGCAATACTGAGTGTAGAGAATGTGCCTGTGATGGATTTAGTCTTTTTAATTTTTGCACAGACCAGTTAAGAATACATGATATGAGATAAATAACACTTTCATTTTGTGTTTTGAGGTTATTCTCTGTAGTTATTTGGATTAAAGACCTCACTGCAGATCTCTTGTTATCATAACTACATCCAAGCTTAATTTTTCATATCATTAAATACAGAGCTTTAGAATGATTTGACCTTAAAGTTTTTGTTTACCCCCAGCTTGCTGAAACATGGAGACGAGTGCTTTGAACCTGCATCCTGTCCCTGTATTTGGAAAGGAAAGGAGTATTACCCCGGGGACAGAGTCTCCTCCCCCTGCCATCAGTGGTAAGTTTGTTACCAGAGGCCTGAGACCAGGCTACATACCATAAAACAGATTTTATTGAAAACTTTACACATAAAATTAAATGTCTGGTGTTTCCACACAATCTTTAGCTTCCTTCCCTCAGTGGGTCCCCCTTCATCCATTTTGTTATGGAGTACAAATTTGGATTACCCTAACCAATCATCCCCAAACAATATCTGTCAGAGAAAAGACAAATCTCCAACAACATCGCTAATTTTTCAAAGTCAGATTTAGCCTGAAAGCAGCGAGTCCTGAGATTGTCACAGCTGCGAAAGTGGCCACCTGATATCCATAATTCCCTCTTATCACCGGACAGAAAACGGCCTGGAAAACAGAGCGAGCCCTTGTATGACTCTTTGATTCCCTCTGCTTCAGACTGTTCATAGCTGGTGAAAGGAAACACTCTCCCAGTGATCTCAGTCATTCTCCCATCCTTCCATTTCTTCTTCAAGCCATAGCCAGGGAAGAAGATGTAGATGACAGCCTAATAGCGCAATGAGCGGTGATTCAGCCTTTGACAATTCACCGGCCACTTTTCTGCCTTCTGTAAACCTGAGGATCTCGACAAAAGAAGGCCATTAGACATGAAAAAAATTTCCTCGCACTAAGTGGGAACAAGTTGATGCTGAACCACTGAAGCTTTGCTGTCTTTGTAGTGTTTGCCAGCACGGGACGTTCCAGTGTGTGTTTCATCCGTGCCCATCCATGTGCATGGTTTACGGTGATCGCCACTACAGGACGTTTGATGGACTACAGTTTGACTACGTTGGTGCATGTAAAGTCTATCTTCTAAAGGTACTGAAAGTATTTATTTACAGTGCAAAAGCCAGATGTAGCTTTGTTCTTATTGAGCTAAAACATACAAAACAAACATTGGCATAGTCATTTGCAATTGGACAGGTGCCCTCTGTAGTTCATATTTAGTAACTCACTGAAATGCATTTTGTCCTTGACTTCTGATAAATGTATCTAATGCATTTCCTTCCTCAAACATTTGCAAAGCCAGTTTGTATAAATCCAACATGCTCATATCCATGTTAACTTGCTTGCAGTCTTCTTCTTCTTCCCTGCACTTTGCCATTAGCAGGAAATTGTATTATGTAATCCAGTGGTTCTCAAATAGGGGTCCTTGAGGGATTTCCAGGGAGTCCTCAGCAAAAAAAGGGAAAAAACATTTTTGTTATAATTCCATCCATAAGCAAAACAATGACAAAATGGATGACTACTTTGGTCATGGGTATCATACACTTTCCGTAATACAACATTTAAAAGCAAAAATCCCATCAAGTGGGGGTCCGTGGTCTAATTTGTGTCAGTTTAGGGCTCCTTGATGTTAAAAAGTTTGAGAACCTCTGCTGTTATCGATGTGCATTTTCCACTGAAAACAGCTTGATACTAGTACTTGATACAGAGTACTAAAACTAACTCCACAGGGAACCTTTAAGTGCAACAGCAGTAAAATAATTTCAAGCATTTTATCAAGCATCAAAGTGTAAGGAGGTTTAGCGATGTGCAGATAGCAAAAGGTGATAAGAAACTGATACAGTTACAAAAACTGCTATCTCTTATATATATAGATTTTGAATAGATATGTCATATTAAATTTTGTGTCAGCAGCATTTGGCAGCTATTAAGACTTGGTAGTGTCTGTGATTGGCTTTTCTCTCCTCCACAGAGCAGTGCTGATGTGATTCTCAGTGTAGCAGCTGAGAATGTCGACTGTTTCGACAGCGGAGTCATCTGCAGGAAATCTCTGCTGATCAACATCGGCAGATCCTTTGTGGCATTCGATGATGATACTGGGAAGCCAGTAAGAGCAACATAAATATATTTTCTATGTGTGTTAGTTTGATGCAAGTTACCAGTAGCACATTTTGTAAGATATAATAAAACTAATTTTATCAAATCAATCATGAAATGAGCATACCTTCTAGGAATTGAAAATGTTTTCATTGTCACTACTGAATTTTTTTTTAAGTTTAAGTCAACTCGAATCACATTTGAGAATATTTCAGTAAAATTAAACACACTGTCCCCCGCAGAATCCGTCCAGCGTGATCGACAGGAAGCAGAGGATGTTCATCTGGCCAGCCGGATATTTCACAGTGGTTCATTTCCCAGAGGAAGACATCACCGTCCTCTGGGACCGTAAGACCACCGTCCACATCCAGGTCGGACCTCGCTGGCAGGTAGGATGCTGGTTCAGTGCCTACATCTGACTCAGTGGAGTGTGCAGGGTTGTGATTTTATGATGCATTTAGAGCATTTGGCTGACGCGCCAATCTAGAGTGACTATGTGAAAATATCCACAGTTCAGAAAAGACAACTTAATCAAACAATGTATTTGCTCATGAGCCATTAGGCAGGGAAAGCACACCTCTCTGTAAGGGTAGGCAGGCTAAAGCCGCTTAAATAAGACGCCTTGAATGGCTTTTGCCAATGAATGCTGAGAAGGAAATCAGCTGAGCTGTCAGCTGATGTGGGCAGACTTTGATATGAGCTTCTGTCAGCTGGTCTGCTGGAATTGTGAGCTGAGCTTACTGAACTAACGCTATGCTCGATTTATAAAAATGCGTTTCTTTAATTTAAGACTACTTTTGATGGAGTGTGAGGAACATTTTAATCAAGCAGATGTTTATAGATGTTTTTTTTCCTGACAGAGTTTTGAGAGCTTTGACTCTAATTGGTTGGTAACGTTAGGGGATGTTTAAAGTTAGGGTTAGGGTAGGTTTAGGGTTAGGATTAGCCAATCAGAGGCAGAGGACTCGACTGGTGTGAGACTTAATAATAAAAACAAACACTTCAATCAAACCTTAGACTGTTTTTAAAAAAATTAAATGTGGCGGATAGTTTCTTCCTTACTCACCAACTGGAGAGCTTCTTAGCAGCAGTGCACCTTGTGCTGCCACTGGTGGTCAGAGCCTGTATTGCAACAATTTAGCAGTAGACTGATTATTCACTGTCTCCATAAGAATAACAGACAGTAGACCCTGACCATATGAGTGGGACATCTTTAAGAGGGTATCATATTCAGGATATGAAGATATTAAGTGGATATTAATTAATAAAAAAGCATACATTTAAAGAGAGATGTTGGTGTTGTGTGTAGGGGAAGCTAAGCGGGCTGTGCGGGAACTTTGACCTGAAGACGGTGAATGAGATGCGGACACCCGACAACATCGACTCACCAACTCCACAGGAGTTTGGAAACAGCTGGAC
Organism: Lepomis gibbosus; assembly: GCA_029875015.1. Classification (NCBI taxonomy): domain Eukaryota; kingdom Metazoa; phylum Chordata; class Actinopteri; order Centrarchiformes; family Centrarchidae; genus Lepomis; species Lepomis gibbosus. The sequence goes on from JAPMOB010228300.1 coordinate 29,017, forward strand.
TGCAGCAGAGGTGAGTGACGCGTCCCCTGTATCATCATTAACTGTGTGACACCTTTTAAATTGTACAACTGAGTGTTTTAGCTTTAAAGTTCTTATTAGGTATCTAATTCTTCCAAAACGTCACTGAAGAATGGTGTGACATGTTGTTAACGACAAACTAAGAGAAAGTGGTGATGAGAAACGTGTTTATTTAATTCCCGTTGTTATCAGATCATCATTGGATTTGTCAAGTCTCTAAAAAACTGATCACTCACACAGAATGTATTTTTGTCAGTTTTGATTCACTTGTAGTTTTATATTTATCAACTAAACTTCCTTAACCAACAAATGACTACACAAGGCTTTTCAGAACTATTAAACTTACTTACTTAAAGTTGTAATTCAGCACCACTGTGTATGTTTGTTTGTGTGTTCAGTGTGTAAACAGTCCAGATATCAGACACCCCTGCAGCCTCAGTCCACTCAGAGAGCCTTTTGCAAAGCGGCAGTGTGCCGTCCTGCTCAGTGAGGTCTTCCAGGCCTGCCATCCAGTGGTGAGTAACAATACAACAACAGCCCTTTGTCCCGCTGCTACTTCTCTCATGAAGTTCTGAAAACCCACGTGTCAAACAGCTCATCGCCGTCTGATTGTCATGATACATGACTTTCAAACTAATATGACTCAAATATGTATAATTGTGAAACTCGGCATGTCATGTATTTATAATCTTTTTGAGTATCAAACACTTATTCCAAAGATGTAAAATAAAATAGATTAATAGAATAGAATGCAGGATTTTTCACTTACCCGTCCTTGAGGTTTTTGTAAGAAAACTAATTGATCATTTTTATTCTCGATAAATTGCTGAAAAGTGTTGGTGTTCCTGTTCAGGTGGATGTTACCTGGTTCTACATGAACTGCCTGGCAGATACTTGTGCCTGCAGTCGTGGAGGCGACTGCGAGTGTTTCTGCACCAGCGTGGCGGCATACGCTCAGCGCTGCTGCCACCAGGGTGTTCCTGTGGACTGGCGCTCTCCGTCTCTGTGCCGTAAGTGAGAACGCGGGAAGTGCCTCTCCCTGCTGTGAATGCAGGAAGGTCCCATACAGAAAATGACTATGAACAGGGTCCAGATTTTTGTGCGATGCCCCTGTTAACTGTCTCTGTGCTTCTCTCTGCAGCGTATGATTGTGAATTCTACAACAAAGGTATGACAATCTAATAGACTGATTAATGACATTAAACACATTTACATAAGGTCGGATGTATAAATGCTGTGTGCACACAGAAATATATAAATATTGAATAACAGAAGCTTTTCACAGAGATGTGGTGTGAGAGGATATTTGGATTTATTTTGAGTGTCATGATAGCCATTCAGACTTTTATCAAAATATTTATAGATGTGTGGGTGTAAGCTCATTGTTTCTACAAGCTTGTGTCCAACTCCAGTTATAGTTACTGTAAGGGAGTAGGCACTTGCACATGTGCGCAATTTCACAATGAAAAACAATTAATAACTTTTTGATAAGATTAAAAAACAAAAACATAAGCATACTACTGTTTTTTGCAAGTTTCAGCTTCTTAACTGGATGCACTTTTGCTACTAGATAAATATTCACCTGGTTAATGTTAGAAGTCTGCACTACACTACTCCATGAAATGGAATGCAAATTTGATGTGACAGTTTACGCTACTCAAGCAAGTTTCGACTGTCTGCAGAAATAAACAGAAACATGTGGTTGGTGGAAAAATATGTACAAAAATTGTAAACCAAATGTAAAATGAGTAGCTGTGATGTAAAATAAATGGGGTTTGTTGTATATGAGCTACTGCGATGGACTGGCGACCTTTCGCCCAAAGTCAGCTGGGATAGGCTCCAGCCCCCCCGCGACCCTGTACGCAGGATAAGCGGTTGACGATGGATGGATGGATGGATGGATGGATGGATATGTGAGCTAAACCTGCATTATTACTTTGTAACAATAAACCCTTCTGCACTAACATGGCCTCCTGTCTGCAGTTCTGGGTAAAGGTCCTTTCAGGCTGATCACCTTCAGGGATCGGACAATGCTGTTGGCTGCCAGCAGGTCCAGTGGCTCTGTGTTCCTGCAGCGGGGCAACCTCAGCGCCACTGCAGACCCTGGAGTCCTCTCACAGTTCATGATGACGCCCGGCCTCAGCAGAGCCAGACCACACGGTGAGTTCATTGTATTCAGAATGCAGGGTTTGACTTTATTTACAGAGCAGGATCCAAGTTAAACACTGACTCTGAGGTGATTTATTTCCTCTGCGCAGCACTCTCCCTCCTCTCTCTGCAGCCTTCTCCATCGTTTGAGCTGCAGAAAATTTATATATTTTCAGTCAAAACTATTTATCTGACTGAGATAACATAAAAAAGTGCTCCTTAAAAGTTAGTTGTTTTTATTCATTTTAGCTTCTAGTGTGGGAACCTTGTGGTTAGTTGAGAGGCTTTATAGTTTTATTTTACACTCATTTAGTGTCTGCTTTACTAATGCAGGATACAGTAGATGCATTATCAGTGCATGAAAGGGAACTTCTGTAGTGGAGTTTGGGAAAGTTTGATCGCTGTGTAGATACCACAGTGATATGTTTTCATGTCAGCAGAATACAGAGAGCTGCTGGATGAAGGAGACAGACGTATTATGGCCTCCAGGCAACTATTTCTGCTGACTATGAGAAATCATTAGGAAGCTATGACTGCAATAGGTTGCTTCTTAAGAAAGCACAGAGCAAAGTGGTAATAATGTATTTTTTGGTACCTGAGGGCAGAGGAACAAACACAAGACACAACAATATTATAAAGTTGTTATGGTCTACATTTTAGCTAACAGTTGCTTAAGCAGCAGTTGGGACAACATTATCATCCATTTGGAGTTGTGTTTCTGGTGACCTGATGGATGTCAATCTATCTCTGCTTTCAGCTCCGTTTCAGTCTCCAACTCCTTGAGGACATATCTGACTCTTGTGTTGCTAGATGTTTTCCTGTGTTCAGCAGCTAGGCACTAACGTTGTCTGCCAGCCATTTGGTGTTTTTGCAGTTGTGGATGGACACTTGTTTACACTGTAATGATGTTAATGAGAGCGGTGAGAGTGAACCAGAACAACTGCAAGTCAGAAAAGTGAAATTGATGAGCTGAACTAAAACCCTCCCTGGACCCTGAAGTGTTTAGTGTTTTTAATTCACAGTGGGTTTGTCAAAAACAGCGACACCTTTCACAAAACGCTGATTCATTGTTAATATCGAAATTTATTTTGGTCTGCAGTCAGTAACAGAGACGCTAAGACAAGAAACTATTAAAAAATAACATAAAAAGCAAGACAACAAATGCCAAAGTAGAAAACAATAAAACATAATGACACAAATGTTTCTGCAGTTTGAAAAACTGTGCTGAATCTTTTTTTTTTTTTACAATACACACACCTATTTGAAAACACTTGAAAATGCATTTTTATATACATCCACTAAATTGTTAAAAAGTTTTTATAGCTGTTTAAGGAGGGTTAAATCAAGGCCAACTGGACTTGACTGATGATACTTGAAGATGTCTTCAAGTATCTTCAATTAAGTCCAGTTGCCCTCAATTTAACCCTCCTTGGATGTTCTATAAAGTCACAGCCATAATAAAAACACCGTTTTACATTAGTCCTCACAATTTGCTTTTTAAACCTACAATTCATTATGATAATTCATATTGACATCCTTTCATTTTAAACAATGTTTGGATACGTTTTTAACTGTATACATGATTTGAGCAGTTTTAAAGTCGACCACATCTCTAAATTTTTAGAGTTTAATCAACATTGAGTTTGTTGGTTCATGGTAAGTAGTTTTGTTTACAGTTTGTAGTTTGAAGAAATGACCAAGGTTGTCTCCAATGTTAAAACTTGTTCTCAACTGGTAAAGTGGTTAACACTGATCTCCATAATAAAACTGACTCTCACATTTCTGTGATTCTCTGGTGAAGCAAGTCAGACCTGAAAAGTCTTTGAAGAGTCCTTGAATGCGTTTTCCTGGTGAGAACAGGATTCCTGAACAGCAATGTAAACAGTGCAAACACTGATGGAAGAGATGGACTTCCATTAACGGCCAGTGGCAGAAGGGTTCAGAGATCAGATTGCCAAATGCTAATATGGCAACCCGAGCTCTGGGCTGGTCAGCAAGCCAAGACTGGAACAAGCTGGGCTCACTCTATACTGCATGTGAGCCTCAATGCTGCTGTCCTGTGGACACACAGAAATGCATTAATGTGCTGCTTTTGCAACAGATATTTAACACATTGCCTCCATCGAAAACATTCTGTTATCTTATAATAAGCCAAGAAGTGGCAACAAGGTGAATTCAGTCAGTGAATTCTCAGCCACTTTCAATCAATACAGATTTTCTCCAGTAAGATATTGTGGGGCCTTAAGGTCAGTATTGAAGTATGGTTTTCTTATTAAATAATTTTTACTTATTTGATTTTTATATTCAGTTTTTGCAGGTCATCATCTATTCATTTACAGACATAACATTAATTCAGCTTTCCTTGTGAATGGTTGGTAACAAGAAATAGGCGGGTGGTAAAGGTTCAGTTAAATGGGCTGTGGTCTTGAAGAGGTATAAAAGCAATTATACAACTGCACTAATCAATATTTATATTAATAATGGGAAAAAGGAATGAATGGGAAAGATGTCATTCAAAGTGACGAAGACCACTGAGAATTATTATCCAACTCTGCAGTTCCCCTCAGCTCTATGGAGCTTTTGAGTGTCTTTAGGCTCATTGGTTTGGTTTTATGGTAGTCAAACTGATCTTATTAACCTTGTCTTTTCCATCTCAGCTGGCAGCTGCTTTCAGTGTCTTTGAGCAAGACAGTTCGTTCTGCTACCACTGGTGTCTGTGTGGTTGAATGAAAGGTGTTGTAAAGCTCTCATGTTGAACTGAACTAACAGAACTATATAAATCCATCCAAGCAGATAATATTTGTGTATCTTCAGCCTCAACATTTTATTTTTGTCTACACAGACACGTCGCGGGTTTCCTTTGAGTCAGCCGACAGACCAAACTACTTCCTTTATGCGAGCCCCAAAGGGCAGATGAGGCTGGTCAAGTGGGAGGAGAGCGAAGCATTCTGGGACGGAGCCACCTTCGTCCTCCACAGGAACACCTGGATCCCCGGCTTCGACTCGCTGGAGTCCCACGCAAAACCTGGCTTCTTCCTGTACGCCACGCTGACCCGCCTCCACCTCCTTAAATACAGACACATGGACAGCTTCCGCAAGGCTACGCTGTTCAGACTGACAGGTCAGCAGTGCTGAAATGAACAACGTGCAGCAAACACATCACACACCGCTCACCAAAATTCAGAGTTACTGAGACTGCGGTCACACTGAAAGTATCACATTTCTCCAAAAGTGAAAGCAACAAAAAGATTGTGTTCCAATGACACTGCCATAAGTATTTTCGAACTTTATGTGAGCCCATTTTCAGTTTTACTATTCATCTGTTCATCTGTTAAATTCTGTGCATATGTTTTTAAGCCTCACCTCAGCGAGGATTTAGGATGCTTTGCTCAGGGTTTAGTTGGCCATTACCACTTCTCTCTGGGCTCAAAGGTCAAGACTTGTGACTCCTCTGCCTGCATACTCCAATCAGAGAGCAGCCAGGCTAATCTCTGATACTAAAAATACAGCAGCATTTGTTTTAGTTAAAAGGCATAGGAGCCAATAACAGATTGTATTTCAGTGTTTCAGCAGTGAATGCCCCACATATTAAGAGCGAGAGATGTCCGGGCATTAGACTGACACGAATGGCTTTCTAAGTTCATCACATTACTGGTCTGTGAAAACATTTTTTATTGTAATCAGTTAAGTTCACATATTAACATCCAGAAGATTTCCATTTGATGAAAATTAAAAGATCATGATTTTACTTAATACTTTAATCAAAATAATTATGATACAACTTTAATGAAGCATATGTGACGTCATTCTGTTTGAAAAATGTCCTTTTTTTGTTAACTTTAAACCTGCAGAAGAGTACATTAGGGGGATTTCAATACATTGATACTCTGTACAGACATAATGCTCATCAAGATATGGTGCAATTAAATCTGAAAGTGGACATTAGTTTATTTCCTGCCAAACAATTCTATTCACCTATTCCATTTTATTGTCCCTTTAAGATCACAGGGATTACCCTGCTTAGACCTGTTTGTTTCTAAAGACTTGTTTTAGTTTTGAATCTGATGTTATGTCAGTGAGATGCTTCTTCGTTCACAACAGGATCACAGATCTGGACTTGTTCCTCAAAGAGTTTTATACCTTAACTATTCAACAAGCTACAGTTTGGATTCTTTGACCTTAAATTAAAAAAGCTTAAGTGCTGTGTGTTTTCATCAGGCCCCAGCCCAGAAGCTCCGCCTGGTCCTCGGTGTCAGTGGCGGTACGATTCCTGCGCCATCCCCTGCTTTAAGACCTGCAGCGACCCGTCAGCTGAAGCCTGCATCACCATCCCACAGTGAGACATTTGACCTGATCAATAACTGTCTAACACTACAGCTGGACTTAGAAGGATGCATCAGGCCTGTGCTGACCTTTAATTAAATATCTGATGTCACGCACCTCGGATCTAAAGTGACACAGTTGCTCACAGAAACATTCGATGCATCATATTTATTGTAATTTTTCTATGTTTGAAATGATTAAGACCTGCATTTATGTCCTTGGTTTCCAAATCTGAGTCATACTGTCATTCAATCAGAAATAGAAATAGAAGAAATAGAAGAAACATGATCCTAATTGTCCAGTGGACAGATTTTTTCATGTCTGTGTGTTGCTCTCTATACAGAGTGGAGGGCTGCCTTCCTGTCTGCCCCCCACACATGGTCCTGGATGAGGTCACCCGTCGCTGTGTCTATGTTGAAGACTGTGAGTATCCCCAGATTGATTATAGTGGTGTTTTGCTCCAGATATGAAAGTGATTTGTTAGTAAAACAGGATGTTGTCTGGTTAGTTTGTTGGAGCAGGAGTTAAACGGGGAGGGAATATTTCATAAGTAGGTGCCAATTGAAAAAAAAAATTGTAAAGGTGTTTTGAGTTGAAACCTTTACTTCCACCTACTCTGTGCCCTAAATTAAGCACTAAAATACACCCAGTAAAGGAATTGAACTCAAGAATATCATCAAATCGCACAACTCTTTCCCACTATATTATCTGCTTGTTTAATTAAAAATTAGATTTTTTTTTAAAAATCAGCAACATGTGAAAATATTTTTTAACATATTTAAATCTATTTAACCTTTATTGAAGCATGTAAGTCCCATTAAACAATGCTAAAAACAGATAACAATATCAAAACCTTGAAATGAGCAAAGAACAGAGACCAACGGTGGTGTCATCTATCATAGAACTTACAATTTTCTTGGATTCGGACAAATTATGTAATTTAATTACTGCTAACCCAACCCTCCATGACACAAGAAGCTGTCTCCGCTCCTCTCAGCCCGTCTCATAAGCTGTATTTCTTTGTCGAGCTCTGCGCTTCATCTAACACACCTTTTATTGTTTGGTTTCAGGCATTAAGGTACCAGTTACTGTGCAGCTTGTAACACCGTCCACTGGTCAGCTGACCTCTGCAGCTGCAACCACCACAAGCACTGCTGCCTCCACCACCCCCAAAACCACCATTACCACCACCACTGAGTCCTCCACCCCACCACACACTGGTCCCACTACTGCTGCCGTCAGCACACAGACAACGTCGTCTGAGGCAACACCCGCCCCTGACGAGCCGACCCGTCCGGTCACCATCTCTACTTCTGCAGCTCCTGAACTTTCCAGAACAACAGGAGCCCCAGCTCCTTCTACAGAGCCCCCTGCTGTCAGGCCAGATGTGTTGGAGCCGCTGTCTACTGTCAGAGTGACTGAAGTCTTGCCCACCAGTGTATCAAGTACAACAGCATTGACGCCCAGAGATGTGAGCTCTACTATCAGCCCCTTTGTTCCCAGCACATCCAGGACTACTGGCTCTCCCTTCACCATCACAGCTCCATTTTTGCTCACCTCCACCATCAAACCCACCGACTTCGTGCAGCCGCTCTTCACCACCACTGCTGTGACCCTGCAGCCATCTACCACTGGAGCACCGACAACAAGTTCTGTCGAAGGGCCAACCACCATCAGTACCCCTCCTCCTGTTGTTCCAACCAAAGAGACCACCGGGGCTACAACACATTCAGCAGCAGTTACTCCAATATTAACTACTTCAAGACCAAGTCCTGCTCCAGTTTCAGAGACATCTATAGTCATAGACAGGACTACTGTACCCAGTACAGCTACCACTGAATACACAGGCCCTAGCACAAAGCTTGTAACAGTGGAGCGACTTCCGCCAACAACAACTATACCCTCCCCTCCTGGTTTACCAAGCACAGCCTCCACAACCTCTTCACCTGTCCCGACCTCACCTCCTGTAGAAACAGGAACTGTATCTTTGCCCATAGTCACTTCAGCTAAAACCACAGAATCAGTTACACCAGTTGCACTGTTCACCACCAGAAAAACAACACCGTACATAGGTCCAGAGACAACAACATCTCCTGTTACCACAAAGAAGATTCTCCATATTACTCCTACTGAACTGACACCTTCTACAACATTTGCTCCTGAGTTACCTACAACAACAACAACTATACCATCTGCTCCAACCTCAGCTACTACAGACTGGAGAACAACAACAAAGAAAGTGACACTTGAATCCACTGTGTCTGAAATACCTGGAGCTACCACAGCTGCACCTCCACCTCTGAAAATTACTGACACAACGACTTCTCCTGTGTCCACATCTACAATCTATTCTGAGAGAACCTCCTGGTCTGCTGTCGTCCCAACAACAGAGAAAACCACTCAGACCACACCTCCAGAAGTTCCAGAAACATCCACCGTGTCCACAGGTCATCCTGTCACAACAAAACCGTCTGTACTCCCCGTGTCTCCCACAGAAACAACTACTGTACCACTTTTACCATCAATAGAGAGCTCCACCCATCCTGCATCTACCGTGCGGACCTCTGAGCCGTGGCGTCCCCCCCATCGGGAGACTTCCTCCACCCTGGTTTACAGCCCCACAGTGAAGACTACAACAGAGGTCACTTCTGAAACTGGCATCCACATAGTCACTTCCACTGAAACTACCGAAGTGCCTCACCTTCCCATAACACCAGTCGTCACCTTTGCGACATCAGCTGCTATGACAGCTACCACAGCCAAAACTACGTCTCCTGAAATCTCAACTACAGAAATTGCAGCCACCACTATCAGGAAACCGGTTACACCCCCTTCTCCACCGGTGTCTGGTATTCCCGAGACACCTCTTACTACATTCTCCACAAGAGCTCCACCAGGTGTTCTTACCACCACTCTCAGACCCGTCATTGTACAGCCCATGACAGAGACGACACATCCAGTGACTGGCAGAGTGGAGGTGTCAACAAGAGCTACATCCACACCCCCTCCGTCTTGGTCTCAGCTACACACAGCTTCTTCCACTGCAGCTCCAAGGCCAACAACTGTTCTGGACAAAGTCACCACCCGCCTGGTGTCCACGACAAGAGCTACACCTGCTACACCAACCATTATCACACGGACGACCACCGTCAGAACGACACCCAGAGTTCCTGTGACAACAAGAGTTACCCCCAGAATCACGTCGACTCAAAGGTCAACAGTCAGGCCCGTCACTGCAAGGGTTACAATAGCAACGAGGCCCCCAGCTGTAACCACCAGATCAACCACTCTCGGACCACCGACTATCACACCAATCTCTGGCACAACAACCATGTTAAGAGTGCCAACTACAACCATCGCAACATCGGCAGAGTCCGTTATTACAGCGAGCACGACCCAACTGGCCGACACACCCGCAGCAGTTTCCGGCATGACCACCATAACCGCTGCAGCGCCTGTTCCCACTTTATCAACAGCCACAGTATCTACTGCTGTCCCCACGGTGACCACAAGGGAATCAGTCACATCTGAGAAAACTCTGACTACCAAAGAGACTGACATATTACCATCCACCTCTCCACCTGATACACTGATCACCACCCAGAAACCCGGTGTTCCCACTTCTGTTTCAACTTCACTCCCAGCAGCCACGTCAGTCCAAACTACTGAGCAGGACGGAGTCGAACATACCACTCCGGGTCCAACGACGCCTCCTGCACCGGCGACACCTTACTCACCCCTGGAAACAACCAGACACACAACGTCCATGGCTGTATCTCCTACAAGGATGTGCACTGTGGGTTCAGTTATTATACATCTTCCAACATATGAACTTACTACTAGAAGTAATGCAGTTTTATAATTACTTTATTTCCAATTTCTATATGGTTAATGTGCGTTCGATGTTAATTCGGACTGATTTACATTGTGTAATGTGTAAAAGCAGCATATTTCACACATTGTTTATTTGTGATCAAATATTTTTAGACAAAGGTTCACTTACTAGTTTTTTTTCTGGAGCGTCCTTCCGTATCCATGACCCTCTTCCCCAAATGGACACTTTGGTCACATGTTAACAAGTGTTCGTATACAGGGAGGGCACCGTACACACCATACTGTGCTTTATTTTTTTTATTGTGTGACTTCTGGGTTTTTAGTGTTTAATTTGTTTCCATCCAGCCTCCGTATGCAGAGATTGTTGACGAGTGCACAAAGTACATCTGCGTTAACAACCAGCTCATCCTGTTCAACAAATCCCAGAGCTGCCCGTTCACTGCCGACCCTCCGAACTGTGGCCTGCTTGGCTTTGCCATACTGGTCAATGGAGACAAGTGCTGCCCTCAGTGGGACTGTCCATGTGAGGAAAACACACACACACAAAAAATGACACTAAGTTGCATTTTTTAAGTCATAATCTTGCGTCACTTATAATCAAATGAAACTCAATTTCCCTCAGACGTATGACTGTGCCAGATTAATGTCCTCTTGTCACCTCTCCTGTGTGTTCCAGGTCGCTGCTCGTTGTTTCCGGATCTGAATGTGATCACATTTGATGGGAACAGTGTTGCCATCTACAAGGCAGCCTCATACATAGTGACCCAACTGCCCAATGAGACCGTCAGCGTCCTGGTTCAGGAGTGTCCCGCTGATTCCGACTCACCAGTAAATCAACGTCACCCTTCAGACTTACCAACTTCTCCTAGAGTGCTGAACACTCTTACAAAAGTCACTCATTTGATTTGGCGTTGATTTTGACCTGATTTTCTTTTCCTTTCTTAAGCTCCTCTGGAATTTCACTAACCTGTGTCTGGTGGCGCTCAACATCACCCACAAATCCAACCACATCATCGTCAACAGGCTGCAGAGGAGGGTAAGAGGCCCTCTTTTCTACTTGTAGATGAACTGTCACATGAGTAGATTAAAATTAACACGGATCAAATCTGGTAATGAATGCTGTTTTCTTTTAGCTCTATGTCAACTCGCGGTATGCCAAGCCTCGATTCAAAAAGTTTGGTTTTGAGATCTACGACACAGGCAACATGTACCTGATCCGCAGCCCGGCTGGTCTCAAGCTGCAGTGGTACCACAGCACCGGCATGATGGTGATCGACAGCGACAGCTCCAGCAACAAGCTTCCCACCGTGGGCCTCTGTGGTAAGAGCAGTCTCACTCCGGCAATAGTACTTCACATGAAACTTTATTATTATTTGTACATTTTGTCAGTTATATGAGGATTAATGTTTTCACTTTAGGATGGAGCAAAAGTTCAGCAATTAGTAAATGTGTTTTTGTGAACCCACTCTCATACCCACCTCAGGTTTCTGTGATGGAGACCCAACAAATGACCTGACTTTGGCCAACGGCACAATACTGGGCGCCAGCGAGGATCCAGCGCTGTTCATTGACAGCTGGCAGGTTCCCAACACCACCAGCTACATCAGCAACATCCGCCGACGGGAACACAACTGCTCCACAAGCGACTGTTCCACTTGCCTGGCCATGCTGCAGGACCAAGCCTTCTCCCCCTGCCACGCCTTTGTATGTTAACCCATCTGTGAACTCACTCCCAGGTTCCTCACCTTACACAGGCACCAGTAGCCTGGTTCCGAACTAAACTCCGGCTCTGTGAAACCCAGAAGGGGTTCTGTTAAAGTTGTATTTCTTGGCAGGGGGAAAGAAAAAAAATGAATGCCTAAATGTAATATGAACCAATTATCAAAATCCTACTGATATATTTAATTTATCAGCAGTTTTCTGTGATTATTGCTCAGTGAAAGATTTGTTTGACAAATAAATGCGGATTGAAGAATTTTAAATGACTGGAACAACATAAATCAGAAAAATTTAGGATGACTTATGAGGACACACGAGTTGCTAACCATGGAAAACTCTATATGACAAGCTTAACATATAGTAATAATAAAAAGGTTTTTAATAAAATTTATTTGTTTGTTTCTTTGTTTCCAGGTCCCACCAAGCACATTCTGTGAGGTTTGGGTACGAGACGCTGAGTATGTCAACAACCAGTGTGTGGCACTGGCTGCTTACGTGGCTTCTTGCCACAAATTCAACATCTGCATTGAGTGGAGGAGTCCAGATTACTGCCGTAAGATTTCTGTCTGCTGTTAAAACATTCAAATGCTTACAGCTGCTCTTTGAGCAGGAGGGAAACACTTCTGTGTATACCTTAAGAGAAAAGCAAAAGTTACTGCGCACTAGGTGACTCTACCTGGAAACCACACAAACTCTGCAGTTATATGATCTGGTTGAATATCTTAATTGGAAAGAGACTATTCTAAGGCTGGAAATGGGACAGAATTCAGCTGTTGTTAACTGTAGTATTTACACCTGTGCTTTTCCTACTGTGAACAAGGCCTCTTAGATACCCCAATGTACTGTAATCACATATGTTTTGTACTTCAAATTGGTGTAGATAGAGTCCATATCACTAAACATTTGAAATGCAAAATAATTCAGTCAAGATAGAACCTGATAAAAATGTAAGTTAAAGACCCCATGAACCCACTGTCCAGGTATGAAGTCTAAATTACACTAATGTGTTTGAGGCACTCACAAGTTTGTGTCTCTCCCTACAGCCTTTGTGTGTCCCGACACTCTGCGGTATCAGGCCTGTCTGCCGGCCTGCACGTCGCAGTCCTGCCCCAACCACGACTTCGACTCGGACCCGGACCAGTGTTCAGGCCTGACTGAGGGCTGCGTGTGCCCTGAGGGAACGCTCCTTCACCGGCCTTACTCCGCTCTCTGCATCTCTCCTGAGAAGTGTGGTAAGACCCAAGACCCCATGCCCGTCTGTAAAACAGAGGATGAGGTCTAGAAATGGAAGCCTCAGTTTTTTCTCAGAGAACCTGAGCTTGAATAGTAGATTCTTGAAAACTAATGTTACTTGAACCTATTTTGAAAATGGTGCACTAACTTTTGGTAATGATCTAGATAACACAGTCTTAGTGCCTGAATCTGCTTCACTACTGTCACCTCATGACCAGTGAAGTACAGATAATTTCTGGACGTGTGCATGGTGTGTGTGTGTCTCCAGCCTGCACTGACAGCGCCGGCATTCCTCACGCTCACGGTGAGTTATGGAAAGCCTCGAAGGACGCCTGCTGCATGTACCGCTGCGACAATGACACCATCATTCCTGTGGAGTACAACTGCTCCAGCATGGCGTCGCCGGTGTGCCATCGCACGGGGGAGATGATCATCAGTCTGGCCGACGACACCAGCTGCTGCCCTCAGAAAGTGTGCGGTGAGGCCACGAGGGTTCCTGAACATGCTGTATGCTTTAGTTTAAGGTTTAAGGTAGCGTTGTAGTACTCGAGACCGGTCTTAAGACCACTCACGGTCCTGGTCTCATCTCAGTCTCGGACATTGAAGACTCTGGATTTTATTTCAAGACCAGTCAAGACCATAACTTTGGGAATATCAATAAATTGCTTTTACATTGTCTGATTTGTTAACATCTTACCTTTGATTTGAAGTAAGACATTTTGCTTCAAATGCAACCAATAACCCTCATTAATGACTGTCGCCCCTCCCTGCGATGCTTACGTTGATTTCAGCTCTTAGTGTTTGTATCTGGGTGTTTTAATGAGAATGTGGATCTTTCAGATCAATTTGAGAACTACCTGTGATCTCGCTCCACATTTTATTGCGTGTCATGCAATAAAAGTAACAGGTCTTGGTCTTGAGTCGGTCTCGCACTCCTTCGGTCTTGGTCTCGACTGCTCTCAGCCCCTAAAAGTCTTGGTCTTGTCTCGGTCTCGATAAACTCTGGTCTTGACTTGGTTTGGGCGGTCTTGACTACAACAATAGTTTAAAGAGGTCATATTATGCCCTTTGGCCTTTTCCATCCTCGTTAATGAATTATATATTTTCTTTTGTGCATGGAATAGGTTTGCAAAGTGAAAAAAAAAGTCCACCCAAAGGTTGTTCCCATCTCTCACAGAAAACACTTCTCTGAACTACCTGAAAACAGCTCGTTTGTAGTCCAGCCATTTCTTCTGCTTTCTGGCATCGTCACAAGAAAATACGCGTCATAATGCTCGCCTAACACCTAGACAGACACGTCCTCAAAAACACCAGTGGAAAAGCACTCTGAGCTGCAGCACTCAGTGACAAGACGTCCGCCTGCTGCATCCCCTCTGCCTTCCAAACATTAGCTACCCTCCAGGCAGTCGGACACAGTACACAGTTAAAACTATAAACTCACCGCTCTGAAATTCTTGCCCCAGTCTGTGTTGCTAAGCTCGTAAGTACAACATATACAGCTGAACCGAAGCAATGTTTACCAGCTTTTCAGGACTCGCCCTTATCTGCTTCTGATTGGCTAGTAGTCCTTAACTAGGAACTGCGCATTTGCAGCTCCCAACAAAAATCTTTTAGAAGTGCGATGCTTCACTCGGTAGCTAAAACGGAGCATTCAACACACAGGGTGAAGAGAGGAGCTGCAGCAATGTGCAGTATGACAAACAATATAGTGTTTTTTTTTAAATGAAACTATGTAAAATGAGCATAATATGACCTCTTTAAAATCTGCCAGAGATCAGCTTCTAAATCAACAAGCTTTATAGTTCAAATCTGTGGCTCATTACCTGTCTTTTCAAAAATCATAAATTAAAAATAAAATAAAGTTGTTAATGTGATGATGTAATTTCTGACTCTGCAGTATGTAACCAGAGCTTGTGTGACCTGCTCCCTCCTGAGTGTAAATATGGGGAAAAGCTGGTGTCGTACTACAGACAGGACTCCTGCTGTCCAAGTTTTGCCTGTGGTAAGGTTCCTTTCTGATCAGATCGATATAGCAATGGCTTCCCTTTATTGTAGTAGGGATGCACCGTATTGAAATCTGTTCCAATATCATTTCCATCACCATGTGTATCAACTGATACCAAAATAGATTTTTACCACCAGTTTATGGACAGAAAACAAAGAAACATTTTATGATTATCAGCACCTCTAAAGGTCACTTAATAACACATCATATATCATGTTTAAAATGTACACAAACTGAAGTGAAATAAACAAAACATTTTGGTTTTACAGGAGGTTATGTGTCTTTCTCTTTCTTGGCCAAGAGCAGCAGTAACTCCCTGAAGCCTCAGCCGGT
Source organism: Lepomis gibbosus (assembly GCA_029875015.1). Lineage (NCBI taxonomy): Eukaryota > Metazoa > Chordata > Actinopteri > Centrarchiformes > Centrarchidae > Lepomis > Lepomis gibbosus. Next base: position 44,630 of record JAPMOB010228300.1, read on the forward strand.
TGCTGCACAGTGACAAGACTCTAGGAAGTAACTGCGTCTGGCCAAGAAAATGTCCGGCACATTAATTCTCCACAAATGTGGAACTATTCCTTTAATGTTTTAGCTCCTGTGTGTTACAGAGTGTGATCCTGAACTCTGTGAGTCGGATGTTCCCACCTGCAGAGAGGACCAGACTATGATCGCCACCAGAGCCGACGGCAGCTGCTGTCTCGCTCACATCTGCAGTCAGTTAAAAAAAATCAACTTGTGTCACATTCAACCACCACTATTATTCAGCCGCTTAACTTAAAGTTCCCAGTGTGATGAATGAAGTGTCTCTTTTCTGCAGTGTGTTCTTTGTGTCCCGAGACGCCTCCTCTCTGCCTGGACGGCGAGGTCCTGTCGGTGGACAGTAACACCACAGACCGCTGCTGCCCCTCCTACCAATGTGGTCAGTGAACACACCCAACTTATTTATTAATTTATTTCCCTTTAAATGTATTTGAACATTTGAAAAATAAAATTTTAGATTCATAACATAAACCAACATGTTTGATATTTAGTGAGTGGTGTGCAGACTATGTAATAGACTCACTCTTTCTAAAGTACCATAAACACATAGTGACTGTCATATTCTTGCTGTGTGTGTGTGTGTGTTTGTGTGTGTAGTGTGTGAACCCTACAGGTGTCCTCAGCTTAATTGTCCTGTTGGGATGTCGGTGGTGTCCGTGTCCAGTCCAGGTCGCTGCTGTCCCAACCAAACATGCGGTACGACTCGTGAAACCACACACAACAGGAACATTTTTAAATGAGTTCAAAGGCACAGCTGTTCTTATTTTGTAATAAGATCCACTTCAACATAAGAATGCTTTTTTAATAGATTTAATTTTGGCTTTCCGGAGCCAGAATTTGGTGCGGTTTATGTTTTTGTTATTTTGTGTTGTCAGTGTACTGTCAGCTTAAAGCCATAACACCGATGTCACACAGATGTCAACCATTCTGCTTCATTAATAAAAAGTCCATGTTTTCTTTGTTTTCAGAGTGTTCGTGTGAAAAGATCGCCTCCCCAAAATGTGGCCTGGTATGTCCTTATATTTAATAATCTGTATGTTTGGACTGTAGTGACATATTTTATAAGGTGTATGTGTCTAAAATCTTGCTGAGTCATGTTGTATGTTTCATATTTAAACATTAATAGAAGAGAAAATGCTTAAAAACAAAGTTTTAGCTTCAGAGAAGTTGACATCTTGAAGATACTATACCAGAAAATTCATCATAAAACTGACTGTATATGTAGTGTGCAATCTATGCAATGAATGTTCTCTTTAACTTTGTGTTTTAATCACATTTTCTACTAATTTTCCTTTTATATGGTTCTCTGTGTTGTCTATGTATTTTCTGTGTACGCTGTATGTGACCCTGGTTGGGCTCTCTTTGTGTTCTGCAGGGAGAAGCAGCCCAGCTGGACCGGGCCTTTCTGTCCGACCCGCAAAACCAGTGTGCCTGCAAACGATACAAGTGTGGTGAGTAATGCAAGGCATGAAACTCAAACAAGTGACTTAGACAGACTCCACATCCTGCAACAACTACTGCACATGCAGTCAGCAATCAGTCAGTCAAACAATTCCTATTTCCCAAATCATGGAAATTGATGGACGTTTAAAAGGGAAAAAACACGCACATAAATAACAAAAGGATAACCACAGGCATACATCTTATATGGAGAGTAACAAGAAGCAGAAAAACACTTTTTAATCAAAGAATATTTTTGTCAGTTTCTAAAAACTAAGTCCATCACAAAAGTGCAGAAACTGCGACACTCTGACCTCTGACCTGTGTGTGTGTGTTCAGTGCGCGAGGCGGTGTGTGTGTTCGGCGAGCGAGGTGTGTTGCGGCCCGGTCAGACCCTGGTGGAGCACGACGATGACGGCTTGTGTCACAGCAGGCAGTGCAGCCGCAGCCTCGACCCAGCGAGCGGCTTCCACCTGCTCCGCACCAGCAGCATCAACTGCTCCGCCCACTGCCAACCAGTAAGACCACAACACACACACCAGCACACCCAGACATGGACAAATAAGTCTGCTTCAACTCTCTGGCTTTTCTTTTTCCTGTACATGTTCCTGATCTTGATCTTGAACTGATTCCTCCTCATCTTCTTTCCCTCCTTCTTCCTTTTCTTTTTCCTTAAAAATATATGAATTTAGAAAAGAATCACGGAAGCCAAACCTCCCAGACACACAGGTAAACTCTCACCTACTATGCAGACAACTAAGATTTTGCAATCCAACCAGAGGCATGATTGGTTATCTCAAGAAGAGCTGAAGCAATTGGTCAATTTACAATTTTGTTGATAGACAGAAAATGAATCGACAATTATTTTGATAATCAAGTCATTATTTAAGTAATTTTTATTGCAGAAGCACAACAAAGTCACTGGTTCTGACTTCTTAAATGGGAATATTTGCTGGTTTTCTTGGTCCTCTATGACTGTAAACTGAATATCTTTGAGCTTTGAACTTTTGTTCAGGTGGCACAAAAATGATGTCATGTTTTACCTTGATTCACTTCAGTCTACATCTGAACAAACATACCACCAACTAGTATATCACCAGTAGCATATTTCAACAGGAACAAACACACACACTAATTTAGGTAAACATAAACATATTTTCTTATTTTCCTGCTGAAAAAATCTGCCTTTTTCTTTTTCTTTCATCATTTTTCAAAACTAATCTAGATGAATGATTGTGTGTTTCAGAATCAGATCTACGTCCCTCCAAAGGACCAGTCGTCGTGCTGCGGTGTTTGTAAGAATATTTCCTGCCTCTACCAACATGAGAATGGGACCACAGTTCTCTATAAGGTAGAACGTTGACTAATTATACATTAGATATTACGATTGAACCTAATAGTTTCTATACATTTTTAAAAATATTATGTATAACCTGTCTGGTGCAAAGAACAATTTGAAGTCATTCAAGAAATTAGTTTGAAGAAAAACTGTATTAGCTTTTTCCGGAACTTTCAGTCACATCTCACAGTCTTCATCAGCTGACTGATTGCTCAGACCACGTGACCTAAGTATGGAACGTCACTTATCTGTTGATGAAGACCATGAGATGTGATTAAAAGTGGCAGGAAAAAAAACAGTAAGACCTTAAGTTAAGATTTCTTTTTTACAAACCTCTCTTTTAATGGTAAAGAATGAACTGATGTGATAGTGACAATAATAGTGTGTAAGGTCCATTGTCGATATGGGCCTGAATTTGGCAACTATTATTTAACAACATAAGTTTATTTATTTTACATATTTTCTTCTTTTTTATTTCTTCTGACTTGGTCGGGACTTTTTTTGTTTGTTTGCTTGCTTGTTTTGTTTTTGGGGAAACAATAAAGGATAATATGACAAAGACTTCACTTTCATGTGACACATAATAATCGCATGTTTATTTACCGTTATCATTAATTACCATTAAATGTGCTGCCATCATTGCAACATTTGCAGTATTTACTTTGCTGCTGCTTGTTTTTTGTTGGTGTAACTCAGCCAGATTACTGATCAGAGCTACTACAGCTCAGTTGATGTTGACACTGACGGTGTCTTTTCAGCCGGGAAAGTCCTGGGTATCAAACTGCGTGAAGTTTGACTGCTCAGACACTCTGTCTGGACCCACGCTCATCACCTACTCCTACAGCTGCCCGCCATTCAACGAAACAGAGTGCATAAAGGTCAGCATGCAGCAACACACACACACACGACTGCAAATAGACACAGACACACATGCATGTGTACAACCATGTTTCCTCTTGACCAGAGTCGCACATCTAATTGAATAGATTTGTAAAGTTTAAATGAAATAACTTTCAAATCATTATTCTTGTCCATCATTTGATGGATAGAAAAATTTAGTAATTCATTTAGGCTTTTATAACAGTTTTTTATTTAATGTGTAATAAGCCGGAAAACTCAGGAACAAAGAGTAAGATTTTTATTGTACGGAGCTCATAGGACCATTGAGTTGTCTGAAACAGTGGTTTTATTTGCAATAAGATTCCTCCACTGCGGCCAAACTCTCATGCAAAGACATATTTCTTTTTTTCTATTTTGACATTTTCATTGTTATCTCCACTCAGATCGGTGGAACTGTCATAAGTTACATGGACGGATGCTGCAAGACATGTGAGTATCTGATTTGAGTGTAGCAGCAGTTCTGTAGTTAGTGTAGAGCTGTAGGCTGCAGCTGACACTGAAGAGTGCCTTCACCTGCCGCTCAACATGTTTCCAACATGTTTGCCCTTCAGTTTGTCCATTTAAGTCTAAAATCATCAACCACGTTGTCTGAATTGGCTCATGCCTGGATCCCTGCGGTTGTTTTCCCGTAACATTTGTCTTGCTGTTTATTCAGATTAGAGAGATCTGTCAGTGTGCTTTTCAGTGAATTCAGTCTTGTCAGTAAAAATGGCAACAGAAAGTTCCAAAAAGAAGTAGCTGTCACTGAAAAGCATCTGAGCACATGCAAGTGGGTTTTTGGTTTATGTGCTACAGCTTACCATCATGTACCAATCCCACCAGGTACTGGATCCCCTCTGTTCCCTTTCCCCGTTAGCCCCTTGACTCCCACAGTTAACACAAACTGTGAACGAGGTACCAAAACAACAAGGCTTGTCAGTGCCATTGTTGATATTCAACAATGTACTCCCTCCCAAAAAAAATGATGATAAAACACACAGGAAGTCTGACTGCAAACTACCCCCCTCTGCAGAACAGTCCTCTCAACTGTTGTCTCATTTCAGGTCTCAGTAAAATAAAAAAAAACTGTACAAATTACATGCAACAAATCCAAAACATGCCCCTGAAATAATAATCTATATATAAATATATATATATTTATATGTATTTATATATATATTTAAATATGTGGATGTTGCATTGTCCTTGCTTCATGAAGCTGTTTTTCATCTTTAAAAAAACAATGTCGTAGTGATGTAATTAAAGTTCTTAAGATAATTGTACACCTTAAAAGGAGGCGGGGACACAATCCTTTATGTAGGCCAAAAATGATGTCACACTTGAGAGGACAGTAACACGTATTTACCCCCGCCCCTCCCTGTGGATCACGTACATGTACACGACAGCTAAACTCTTTCCCCATTTAGCACTGTCTGGGCAGTGCATTGTTGATTGCCAACAATGTACTGTTGGTAGTGGCCCAGTAGTCGGGCTTAGACGTCTGCATGTACCAGTAGATTCTGATGTTGGTTGGTGTCTGGGCTCTTTTCAATGAACATGTAGCTGCTGTAGAAGATCTGCATGCTGCTGCACCACCAGGGGGAGCTGTGTGGAAAACTGAAGCTACTATGTGAGGCATTTTACCACCAAACAATCATCTTTGAATTGAAGCTGGAGAAGTTATTTTGAGCATCCAGAGTTCTTGATGTAAAAGAACAAGTTTTTGGTTCAAATGTACAAGCCTGTGGACATAAAAACTCTAAGGAAGCATGTAAGAACATCCAAACATCGCTCTTAAAATTTTGTTTATGATACTGATAGTGATGGTCTGAAGCTATTCTGCATTAATATATCTGTTTATAGAGATTACAATTGCTAAAAGTGCTCTGAATTTGCTGCAGCTGTGGGGCATGTTTCACCAAAGATGGGTACCGAAGCATTAAGAACCAATCATCTTACCAAATTAAAAAAAAAAACTACATGCCCACACAGTAGCTTTAGGTTTATGCTCAATTTTTCATTTTGTTTGTTTGTTTTTTTAATGCCAAATGGCACAATGTTTGACAGAGTGTGTTTATGGAAACTGTCTTTTGTTTCATTCAATAATTTATCAATTTTTAAAGATTAAAATGTTTCAGAAGATTTGTTTAAAGCCATTTTAACCGATAAATGCATGAATTATCTTATTACTCTTACTCAATATATATATATATATATAATTTATATTTTTGTTTTGTCTCATTTGGAAGAAGCTTCATTTGTTCTGCTTACTTCCTCCTTTGTTTCTATCTAACTACAAAGCTTTTCTATATGATTTCTTGCCGTTATTTCTTCCTCTCTTTCATCTAACTCATCCATCCACTAAAAAAGCTTGCGCATGACCTACAGGACTGTTTCTTCTCTGACAATCCTTCCTGCTGCGTCTCTACATGCAGCAGGTCAGATGTTGTCTTTTGGATATCTCACGTTAACTTTGTTCCAGCTGATTTGGTTTGTTGTCGCGTGAACAGGCAAAGAAGACGGGAAGTCATGTCAGAAGGTGACGGTGAGGATGACGATCAGGAAGAATGACTGTCGCAGTAACAGGCCGGTATGTTTTGTTTCTGTGGTGATGTGATGATGGTGCTGTTTGATGCACCTGAACTTTTTAATGAATTCTGAGGAGAAAAATCAAAAATCTGATGTTGTGGTGGTTCAATACAAGTTTGACTGGGTGCTTTATTTCCATGGTTCTGTGAAATATCCTGCTTTATTTTACTTCCTGGATTATATTTTTGCAGTATTTTTCTTTTCTATCTGTTATAACATTTCATTCTGTCAACAGGGTGTGTATGAGGCAGTAAGGAAAAGGAAAATGTAGACGACCAGGCAGCCAGGAACAGTTCAGTGATTTGTTAGTAATGTGATGAAACTTGAGTTTACAGGTAAAGGCAGCAAGTCCAAATAGAAGTAGCCAAGAATCCACATGAACATGGCAGGTTAAAGGCTCAGGTTTAAGAGGCTGGGAAGCAATCTGGCCAGGTAAAGGTGAAGATGGGCTGTTATAAATACTGTATGGGGTAACTGGTGAATGAGGAACTTGTGAGCAGGCAGATGTAGGAGTCAGGTGACTGGGACGGGTGGGAATACCTGAGGGCAGATACGGGACGTATGGGGCATCACAAGTCTGCAGAGTTTGTAAGAAATTCTTCACAGAGAAAAATGGATATGCATGTTTTTACACAAGTCATATGTTTTCCTTGATATTAATACTAATGGCCATTTTGCTTCAACCCTAAATCACTGAACAACAGATATGAAGGGAGATTCAAAGGTCTGGAATGGAGGATCCTCAATGAGTATCATCTAGCTTCCTTATGCTGATGATACATCTTTACTTATTACCGTTGACGGCAACATTGCCCAACAAGATTGCAGTAAAAGTCACTCCATGTATCATCAGCTTTAGGATAAGATAAAGGTTCAGTTGCCAGAATAAACAGTAGGGTGGGAAGTGGGCGCTTTTGACTCACACCACACTTGTAGGATAAAGGGAGTTATATATTTATTTTAACTATGTTTATGTTAAACACAATATGTCGTGGAAAGCAGACATTCAACAAACAATAAAGAGACTTGTTGATGTTACTCTTTTATCCTCTTAACCCTATCCCCAGGAAAAAAACACCTAAAATCCCATACTCAAAATTATAAGTATAACTTCTGAACCATAAGACCTATATGCAAATTACTGGTCACCTTAGAGAGATCAGCTAAGCTAAGGAATCTGAATCCATTGTAAGGAAACCTATCCTTAGGAAGTATCCATGTTTTGGTCATGTTTACCGTTTATTCAATTCAGTTCAATTTAATCTTCTTAAATTTATCCCCGTAGGACAACTCAGTTTTAGTCTGCCAGTCATATCGAACATGACAAAAACAACAACTACAATCAATCAAACATTCAGAAACCCTTTCAGTGACAACATGTAAGCATGTGGGCACCAGAGCAAAGCAGCGAATACACAGGTCACAATGCAGGGACCATAAGGAAATAAACAAATAGATAATAAATAATATTTAGTAAATATTTGCAAGTATAATAATTTGCATATCTGTTGGGGGAGCACCGTCCTGTGTACATTAAACAGAATTCCTGACCTGCTTAGCCTTCTGGACCACCTGCTTTTTCCAGAGGGGGCTCAGGTCTGTCAGCTGAATTCTAATAATCTTGGAGCAGAGTTTAACAATGCTGCTGAGGCTATTCTTGTCCTTCACAGTCAATCCATAAAACCAGCAGATAAAAGAAAATGTTAAAAGACTTTCAATAAACGAATGATAAAAGTTACATAAGATGCTCTGTGAAACATTAAAATAATTTAGCTTACACATAAAGTGGATTCTTTGTTGTCCCCGCTTAGCAATTGACTGTTTTTTTTTCATCAAACTTGAGGTTGGAGTCAAACATGGTTCCTTCCTAAGTACTCGTACATCTCTACGGTTCTCCATGAATATCGACACACATCAAAATACAATTTATTGCCATACATCCATTAATTAACAAATTTAAGTCTCAATATTAATTTGACGGGTTGTTTGTGTGGATGGTGGGAAGTTAGAAATACACACAGAGCGCTGTGACTGCACCTTGTTCAGACAGAAAATGGATTTTGCTACACGCTCTGTTAGTTGCTTGGTGTTGGACGTGTTTCATTTAGGTAGACAGGTAACATGAACATGAAGCTTTTGGCCGAATTAAGTGGGTGTGCAGCAGATCTCACTAACGTTAAATTTTTAAGCATGGCCTTAAATGCGGCTTGCTGCAAGAGACACTTGCTGATATCAAGGGCGCTTGGGCTAAAGAGATTTACCTCGACTATAATCGAGTTTGCTGGTTCTTTTTGCAGCCCTGCTAGCTTCTGTACTAACTCTCTGTCTCCTGCAGGTGAACATCGTGTCATGTGACGGGAAGTGTCCATCCGCCAGCATCTACAACTACAATATCAACACATATGCTCGTTTCTGCAAGTGCTGCAGGGAGACAGGGCTGCAGCGACGATCTGTGCAGCTCTACTGCAGCAGCAACGCAACCTGGGTCAGCTACACCATCCAGGAGCCCACAGACTGCTCCTGCCAGTGGTCCTAAACACACACTCATTACACTCACCCACCCCCACAAACACACAGACACACGGTGTTTAGATACACACTCTCCAAAACCACAAGAAATAGAAGAAAAGGAAAAAGAAACCTCAGCCATGTTTTTTAAAGATGGTGGGAGAGTGGAATGTTGAACTCTGATTGGCAGGACCGTATCACTGCATGACTTCTAGTTAGTTGTCTTGGTGTCTCTGCTGGCAGGGAGGCGGTACGGCATAGCAGCCGAGCAGGTTGTATGAAACCACAGGGCACTGAAGGTGACCTTTGACCTCTGCTACTTACCATCAGAGGTAAGCCAAAAAAAAACATCACAAAAAACAAGAGTGCGGGCGTGTTATGACACCTCATAATGAGTTTGTCATTAAACGTTGAGAAAAACATTTTTTATTTCTGAAACATACATTCATTGCTAGTTGTTCTAGTATTAAACTTTGCTTTAACATCAGTAAAGATTTCTTAAAGGATAGGTTATGTGCATTGAAACAGGTTTTGCTTGCTGTAATCATTCCTCCTGTTTATGTTGGCCATTAAAAAATCCAACTCTAATGTGCATTCAGTGTCCACAAAATCCACAGTCCTCCTTCTGTAAAGATGTATCGTTATAAAATCTTTTTAGAACAAAGTTCCCTGTCTCTCTTTTCCAGACAGTGTTTCTGTTTTGAGCTGCAAAGGAGGGACAGCAACAAAAAGAGTTTATATTATATAAAATATTATATAATACAATACGCCTCATATTAACTTGAAATAAAGTTTAGAACGTGTTTTTGTCCTCCATCTCTTACACTGGAATCTCATTAGGAAGTTTCTTCAAAGCCAGTATGAAGAGGAGGAATGATTAAATCAAACAAAGCCTCTTTCAATGGTCATATGGGCACCTGACTATTGTTTTAAGACAGACAATATAGCGAGGCATCTAATACACACCAGTATATCTTAATACATGAAACGAAATGAAATGAGAGATTTAATATTTATAAAGACATCAAATAATGCAAACTGTCTCCTGGCAGTGAAGTTTGTCAGCATTTTTAAATTTCATGTAAACCTAAATTAAGACTATTCATGTGACCTTTTTAGAGAAAATTCATTGCCATGGGCAAAATTCCATGCTATGTATTTTTGAAAATAAATCACCAGAACACAGAAAAAGAAGTCAGTCACTTTTATAATTTTACCTCGCCCTCTTCCTGTTTGGTGTCATGAGATTTTTTTGCCTATAATGTGAAATACAAATTAGACACAGTTCATTGAAGTTGTTTCATATCGCTAAATACGGTTCTGATAATAATTAATTGATATAAAGATGATACATGCACACACCTTTAAAAACACACAACAAGGTACTAAAAGTTCCTGCTTTACCACACTGCTGCACTGCCTCCTCCCTGCCAGCCTGCAGAGTAAAGAAAATGTTTGCAAAGGAAAAAGTAAGTTGATCTTTTGTTCTGGAGTAGGAACTCGTTTCTCTGCTCATCTTCTCAGAGCGCAACTGTGCTGCCGTGGCTGAAAAGTAAAATATAATAAAATATAAATTAAAACCTTTTTAGAAAGAGGTTTGATACAGATAATCATAAAACGAGCCCTGAAGTGTGATCCCAAACACCTTCTCAGCTTGGTTCAGTCCATCATCATCATCATCATCATCATCATCATCATCGTCATCATCATCCTTTTGAAGATTCATATTTTACCCAGAATTCCTCATGTTGTGCCTTGTTTTTGTAAATAACTCAAGTTTCAATATCAAATTCATAGATTTCATTTTTAGAAAGACAACGATAAACTGTTTATTTGGTGATGTGAAATATACTTTATATAATCAACACTAGTGAGGTGTATTAACTGAATTAAATCCAGCTGTATGTGGAGCACTTTATTTATTTATTGGAGTTTGATAGAGCACAGTTCTGATTTTGTGGACGACAACGTGAAGAGAAGAGAAGCATTTGGCCCAACTGGAAACCAAACAAACCCGACAGGATTCAAAATTTGATTTGGTTTTATTCCCGATTACGCCGTGAAGGCTAAGAAAATATTGGTGCGTTATAGATGCGTGTTTCTCTGTGGACGAAATTTGTTTTATGTGTTTGTTCATATCAAGCAGACCCACCTGGATAGTCGAGTTAAAGAGGATTTGTATCATACAAATGTACATTTGCATTTTCAATAAATATTTCTTTTGAAAAACTAAACAGCGTTCGCTCTGTTTGTTAGAAAAGAAGACAGTGTGCAGTGGAGGTGATATTTCTATTACTATTAACATTTTCACACTCCGTCTGTTTTAAGGTCTAATACATTGCAGCACTGAGGGTCGACTTTGTTGAGCTACTGCTGAACTGAGAGAGAGCCAACACCTGTTTGCCAACTTGTCTTTTCTTCTCAATCCAACTCCTAAAATTTTAGCAAGTATGTCATTGACAAATGTTGTCTGGGCGGGCTAGTGGGACGCCGCTTGAGCTAGCTGCTAATGGGAAGTTGAGGTAAGACCCAAACAACCCTCTGCCAGCCAGCCCCCAGTTTATTTCCTTTAGTCATTGCTACTTTACATGTAAGAGAGTGACTGCGGCCTATGAACAGTGGGACTGCCATTCTCATAATGCAGGGGTTGTTAACCTTTCTAGCAGTCCGACCCCTTTTTGAGGTTGAAAATATTTGTTGACCCCCCACACACACACACTTACAGCTCCACCTTACTCAGTTAATGGGATCAACGTTAGCTAGCTATGGTGTCTTTTGGATTACCGCCACCTACTGGATTAAACAGTGCAAAATACCCAAAGTAATTCCATTCACAGCTATGTCTTATTTTAAAGGTATTTTCTTTCTGTTTTTGTGTCTATAGTACCATTCTTGCGACCCCCATGGGACCAGGTCGCGACTCTCAGGGGTTTCCCGATCCCCAAGTTTAGAAACACTGTCAAAATAATATGTTGTAGGCATGAGTTTTTCTGCCCTCTAGTGGTAAAAAAAGAATAAATGTAGCTTTAAAATGTCAGTCTATATTTTCATCCACTTATTCCTACATGTTATGAGTGATGAGTCATTAAGAATAAAGACAAACATGAAAATTATATGGGAAAGTTGTGACGTCATGTTAAACATGCCTGAGCACAGGGCTGCAGAAGGATGTATGAATAAGTGTGCAGACTATTTGTTTTAAGAATAAATCAGACGTTAGATATCATGGATTTATATTTTAATCTTGTAATGGTGTAATCTAAGTAATGACTAAGGACATTTTAAGTATCTGCAGACATCCTGTCTGTTACCCTATCAGTGGTGTAAGACATACATAATCAGGAAAATAATGTTTCTTAACACAGTTTTTTTTGGTATTAGTATTTTCTTTGATTTTAGATACTGTGTGTTTCTCAGATGTTTCTCTCTGTCTGTATCAACACTGAAACACGGTGATTTCTGTATTCGAGACTCATGAGCAGATGTGCGAGAGCAACATTTGGGACTGTTCAGACAGAATAAAAAAGTTGCACTGGCTTCTTTAATTTCAGAGAATCAGTGTCCAGTATCAATCAACTACTAAACCAGATGTGTGAGGATGGATATTCAGAGGAAGTAAGACCAGTAAATCTGCTCCTCCTCTCGTATTGGCATTTCACAGCCTGCTCTGACTCCAGACAGGCTGGCTGGTCTGAACGCACGGCTGATTACATGCTGCAGCATGTTGGCACGGGCAGATGGGAAAATGATACTGAGTCATGAACCCACACAATCCAGGGATTTTTAGCAGACATGTAAGCTGGCCCACCTCTGTTTGTATCCAACAGCCTGCCAAGACCAGGCGAGATATTACACAGAGCTCAGATGGTGACCAGAGTGTAGATCTGTGACACCAGTGCTGAGCTGTACAGCAACTCAGGTGTCGTGGTTGTAGTCAGAGGTGCAGGTCACATGATGGTCAAGAAACTCAAAGTACTTCAGCAGTCAGTATGCTTGTTGATAACTAGTTCTGATTTCCCAGGTGATTGGACAACATGTCGTACAAACTAGTTCTGGACAAGCCTAACCCGACCCTTAAAGGTTCACATCCTTTCCCACCAAGCAGAGATTTAGAAATTTGAACAGAAATCTAAGACATCTAGTTAAAACTGAGCAAAATTTGAATTTCAGGTTTAAGCTTTTTAGATGGGGTTACATATGACTTCAACTGCATTTCCTTCGCTATATTTTAACATGCAGTTTGAATCTGCTTTCGTAATTTAACATGCAGCACATTAAATGTAGATCCTTTTTGACTTGAAAGTTAGGGATGGTCAGATCAATACCTGAATACTCAGTAGCTACTCATTTGGTATCAGTTCCATCACCCACCCTTAAAGGTGGCTGTATCACTTCCACACCTTTCAGTGCTTTTTTAGACTGTGGCAATAAACAGCCCTGGCAAATTTAGCTGGCCTATGTCACATGACTGTGGAAAAATCATGGCCTGTTTGAGAAGATGAGAAATCTTTAAAGAAGTGCAAATGTGCTCATGTTTTATGTTGTTGGTATTTTTATTCATTTCATCAATGTTTGCACTGATTTATGAATTTTATTAAATTACTCAACTATTTCAACATTTATTAGCACATTTTTTTATATTAGCACAACATTTTTATTTAATTGTGCTCATACTTGCTTTTTTAATTAATTTGTCCCTTTTTTTTCCTTGAAGAAAAATTACCTTTTAGTGATTGACAAAAACGGAGAATCAAATAACTGAGCTTTAGCTACTCAAGACAGATGAGGCAACAAATTTCAAGCAATATTATTAATTAAATTTCACAACGTTTTGTATTGAATATCTATTAATTATATGAGACCCTTAATAGTTATCCATTTAATATGAATAGTTTCTAATAGACAACAACACAGAATTAATTATAACCTAAACAAAAATATTGATTTGATTTGAAAAAGATAAACTCCCTAATGTGTAAATAGTAAAAATTAATTTAAGAAGAAGACATACCTTATTAATCTCACAAGGGGTTGTTATTAGTATACACACACACACGCACATGCAACAACACACAAAGATGTCAGATTGACCGGGCTGCCACTCAGTGCGGCGCCCCGAGCAGTCGGGGGTTCAGGGTCTTACTCAAGGCCAGCTTCGGAAATGCCCAGGAGGTGAACTGGCTCCTCTCCAGCTAACAGTCCACTCCACAACTCTGGTCCGAGCTGGACTCGAACCAGTGACCCTCCAGTTCCCAGTCAGCCAGTCGTTTCTGAGCTTTCTTCACCAGCATGGAGATGAACATGTCAGGTTCTCTGTGATGCTGATTCCCAGGAACCTGAAATTGTTCACCTGCTCCACCTCAGCACCACTGATGTAGACAGGAGTGTACGTCTTTATCTCCTTCTTCCTAAAATCAATGATCAGCTCCTTGGTTTTGCTGACGTTGAGCAGTAGGTTGTTCTCTGAGAACCTCTCTGCAAGATAATGAGTTTCCTCACGACATGAAGTCTCATCGTTTTTGAAATCCGGCCAGTGACATTGGTGTCATCCGCAATCTTCACAACAGAGTTCTCTTCATGTCAGGGGATGCAGTCGTGGGTGAACAGCATGAACCGGAGGGGGCTGAGCACACAGTCCTGGGGGACCCCCGTGTTGAGCACCAGAGTGGAGTCTGTCTGCATCACTGGCAGCAGCAGCTGCTACAGTCCAGTGCATCCCACGCGAATGGAGACACTTGTAGGTCAATGTCAGTAGTTAGCTATCTAGCTTCTTTAATACACTTAACTTTCCTACTTTTAGAGTTTCGTAATTAGCATTTCTTTTACTTGAAATGAGCTGTGATGTGATGTTAGCTAGCTGATAGCCCAGCCTGTGAATTCATTACCACTAAATCATTTTATAATTTATGTAATAATTAGCCAACTCTGGTTGACATCAATATAGAGTTTATTATTTCCTTTTATGTATTTTGTGAGTCTTTTTACAATAAGCATTTGTTTTCTCTCTGGAATTCAGGTTTTTACCTGCCCAGGTAAATGTTCATGGGCACTCATGAACTGGTGTAATGAATTTGATTTATCATAATTTACAGACCTCACACATTAGTTAACAGGAAAGTTACTGTATTGCACGAAAACAAAGCAGATTTAAGAATGTTCAACTAATAGTTGGCTGCTGTTGGGATGACACCCTGTAAGCCTGCGCTGTGGGACTGAGAAGGGCACATAGTGATCATCTGATCACTGCCTGGACCGAGGCACAAAACTCTCGCTGATGTCACCAAACATGTAACTGCTGAGTGCCAAACTGGCATCTGCAGCAGCAAAGGAACTTACTGACTGATTGTCGTGTGTTCAGTCAGTGTCAGGACGGTGCGATGAATTAGTATCATGTTCATGCAGCTGGAGTGTTCGCTGTTGCTGCCTGAATTTTGTGTTCTGTTTTTATTCTCTTCAACACACCATCCAACAGTTTAACTCTGGCCATGTTAATGAAAGAAAAACACACAATTGACCCGCAAAAAGGAAAAGTGTAGATCTTGGAGAGTACAGAGTCTGAAACGTCTTTAAACACTGAAATATGACTTATGTGCACCTGAATTTACGGTGGATGAGACAGAAAAATGCTTTAAACCTGCGGTTGATGCTTTCAGGTACCAGGTACATTTTCCAATTTTTGTGTGTGTTGGCAGGAAAGGTTTCGTAGGGTGTTGTTGTGGGGCTGGTGATCCTGCTACCACAGCTGAACTCCACTAACTCCAACCTCCCACCCTCCCACTGTTTAATAGCTGCATGTTTTTATTAATTCTGTCAACAAACAATAGTTACAGCTCTGAAGTGAGGGAGATTTTTTACTAGGAATCCAAACAAAAACGTCAGATGAGAAGAATGTGAGACGACTGTACCGAATAAGATGCTGCTGGATGACCAGCCTTACGGTTTATTAGTGTTCATTATTGCTTATTTCAAGGTTAAACGTTCAGCTTAATATGTGTAACGTGCAAGTTATAGTGCAAAAAACTTTAAGTAGTAGTGGGAATGAGGATAGGGCAAAGGTAATGATACAGTGGTTCTTTCATCATTCATTAATGATTTCAGTTACTTTTGTGCACATTTTTATCATACGTGTATCATTTATAAATAGCACATAAATAAACACATTTTACATCACAGATAATCAGTTTGTCACTCTGCTGTTGTGTTTTACATATTCAAGTTTGTAGGTTTTACTTTTTGCTGTTCTAGACTTTCTGTGGTTTCCATAAATGGCCACCATAAATGTAAAGATTTATCAGCAGACTCTTGAGAGTTGTGAATACATAACGGTGAACAACTTTGCATGGGTGGTTTTTTTTAAATTGACTATACTGGTATAAGTTATGCAGTGTTGACTAATCCAATGCATTACAAGACAACGACCATGTAACTTTGACAACAATTAATTGTGGCTTTATGTTGATTTTCATGGGTTTCACCACTCAAGAAAAATAAATAGAAGCCAGGGGGTGCGTGAGATGAGATAGCAAAAGGCAAGGCAGGTTTATTTTGTATAACACCTCGCATCAACAACGAGGCAATTTGAAGTGCTTTTCATAGGACATAAAATGTATAAAAGAAGCACAAGTAATATATAATATTGACATACATAGGATGAAAAAATAACACTAGCAGAGTGCACTCAGTAGAGTGCAGATCTCAACCAGGTGTTTCTGAGGGCACAACTGTAGGAACAGGGAGTGAAGGGAAGTTATTTTTTCAGCATGTATACATAAGAGTAGTGGAATGAAAGGGACAATGTTTTTGAATTTGAACATTGTTATTTATTTAGAACATTTTGTTGTAACACACTGTACAAAGTACTTTAGTGGATAATAACATAATGGTGTGGTATTTATCTGCAGATGCTCCGGTTCAACATGAGACCAAACTTGTGTATGGATTATTTCAAGATCCCTACACCTGGCTGAGATAAAGATAGAGGGGGAAAAGGCTTAACTGAAATTAAACAGAATAAACAGAGAAATGTAAAACATAATTACTGTGCTTGTGCATGATTAAAAAACTAAAAAACTATTTAATAAAAATCAGTGACAAAAGTTTTAAGTTTCAAAAACTGAGAGTAGTATGATTTGTTGGGACTTTGTTCCAGACGGTGCTTCTGCATGTTTTGCAAAAATTTTAACTGTACACTATTTGTAGCAAAGGTAAGGAACTAAACTAAATACACCGGTATGGGTTTAAAGTACATACGTGACTTATGTCACATAATGCACTTTTTAAAACCCAAACCATGATCTTTTCTTAAACCTAACAATGTAGTTTTGTCGCCAAAACCTAACCAAAGGACAACCATTTCATAATGTTAACCACATCTTAAAAAGGCATTTCATACGGATGCTGTACGGTGTGGTTCAAATACCGAAGCTTTGTCAAAGCGTCAACATTTGATGCCCTAAGATGATAAGATGTTGAGAATATACCAGATGTAGGAATGAAACTATAGGAACTGTCCTCAGATGACTCATGATGCCTTTCAGTAACTACTTCCTTCTTACTGTGGGTTCAAACAAAGTTAGATAAAGTTATGAAATATAAAAAACACAAACACAGTAATGAAATGGTGATAACAGACTAAAAGAAAAAGGCAAACCAGGCCAAAAAGGCTCTGAGATGAACATAAAAATTCAACCCAAGAAAATTTGAAGATTTGGTGATTTGTCACTGCCTACATGCCAATCAGCAGCTGTCATATCCCAAAACTGCTCCTCAGCCAAGCACTGAGATCACCAGCAGAGTTCCAGGCAGAGAGAAATGCATTATGGGTCAGTTCTCACAGTGACATCACTGGAAAGTGGCTGTCATTTTGACAAGCTCAAAGCAGCTGCAGAAACACACACACACACACGCACACACACATACGCACACACACATACGCACACATCGGTTTTGAGTGCTAGTGTTTGACATGAGGAGAAGAAGGGCTGAGGGAATCATTGTCATGACCTCTACTGTATTGTGCGGTATTTTCTACACTTTTGATCACATTTATGTAAAAGATTAAAGGACCATACCAATGGTTTTGTATTTCTTTGTTTATTTAATATTTACTTAACTTGGTTTTGCTGACGTTGTTTAAAACCAATACTAAACTTAAAATCACATAAACTTTGGCTCAAGCTTCAAGATTCAAGAGTCTGCTACTTGTTTTAATACCATGAGGAAATGAATGGAAACAAATGGTTGCATTTGAACATCTGAAAATATAAAAATACACGGCATGCATGCTGTAGATTTAATTTAAAATTGATTTGATTTACTGTAAGGGCAATTAAGTACACCCAAAGTAGCCCATATGACAAAGCAAAAAGTATTCAGAGTCTCATTTGAACTCCTGACTGGGCCAAGGATTTTCCTGTTGCTGTCACATTAGTGCTCATTAAGCAGCTTGATGATATGCCGTAATAAGTAGTATACCATTTTTCTATTTAATTTGTAAATGTTTTGCCTAATACTTATAAGTTTGTTTTAGTATAACCTGCTCATGTGTGCTGCACTGAAGCAATCATGCTGTTTTCCAGTCTGCTGCACACACATACAGTAACATGATATATGTTCTGCAGTGACTGCAATGAATCTGAATGAGAATTCCTAGCAAGGTGTTGGTCACTTGCTCTCACGTGTCCTGTATCCATGCTCCAAGGTTTCTGACATGTGAAAGATAAACTCCATCGAATGTGAGAGAGACAGAGGCGCATTAAGTTCCTGGCGAAATTATTGGCTTACTAACGTAACTGTTTTATTATTCTGTTATTGAACAGGAGACGGCTATATCAGGATGTGTTAGGCTATACGTCTTCAAGAGCTTTTTACCAGTTTTATATGGTTTTTAACTGAAGAAAATAGGTTTCAGAATGAGTTCATCCCGTTGTGAGTGAGAATGATTTTTAAATCTAATTATTAGTGGAATTAAAGGGTATACAACTTGATAACTTTTATAATTAACTTAATATAAATACATTTGAATTACAAAATTATAACTTATTTTAACTGTTTTAGATTCATTAGTGTTTCTCAACCGTTGATTTTTATTTCATATCCCTCATTTATGAAAAAAAAAAAATTACACATGCTGAGATGATTGTGTCAATTTATAAAAAAAGTACATGAGGTTATTAATCAACGCATACTGCTGAAATGAAGTTGACTGACTAATTGAAAATGAATGGGCATCTGTTCTGATGAATGATTAATTTTTTTAGTCATTTTGAATCAATGGTTTTTGATTTTGGACTGTTGGTTGGAAAAAAAATAGCGATTTGAATGAGAAAATGTTAACTAATTGGCAATTTGAAAATGTTACTCTGGGAAATGCATTATTTTCTGACACTTCAACAAATCAAGTCAGTAAGTAAACTTTCTTGATATTTATAAAATGTTGACCAAAACAAAACAAAACAAAAACCCTTCAGACTTTGACTTTGACATGTTATTGAGTCCTTCCTGTTCAGGTCAGAAGCTCATAAAACACATCAGCATTGTCACCACTTCAATCACTGCCCCTTTTGTCACAGTGTCTTTGAACCGGACAGCAGTGTTGCTCTGATTTACATCCGGGAGAAGGAGGAGGAGAAAAAAAACATCCCGACGTCAGAGGCAGCTGATGACAAGGCCAGACCCCGGCCATCAGGTGACGTCCTGGGACAAAAAGAGAGGGAGCGCTGGACTTTTGTCCCCTCTACAGGAAGTGACCTGATGGCTTTGTCACAGCAGGAGCAGATAGAGAGAACAGGTTGAATTGATTTAACCTTTGACCCTTTGGAAGAGTGAAGACAGAGGTGGATCTGATTTGTTCTCAAGACCAAAGCACAGTGGAGGAATGTGGGGACAGAAAGATAGATGGTGCTGCTTCCTCAAACTGTAAATGTTTCTGTAACAATAATAATTATAATAACGATAATAATAATAATGTATTTCATTTGTCAGCTCCTTTCACGTCACCCAAAAACAGGCAATACAGTTTATAGCCTACATCTTAAAAGAGAGAAGTAGCAAGAATAAGCCAGCATGTACATAATATATATATGGTAATATACATATTACGAAGCACTAAGAAAGGCTATATGTGAATGTTCAGTTTCGATTTAGAAGTTATTATGAGTTCTGTAATGGTGGAAGAAGTTTTCAGATATTCTATTAAGTAAAAGCAGCAATACCCCACTGTAACAATCCTCTGTTACAAGTAAATTTCTTGCATTGGAAATTTAAGGAAAAGCACAGAAATATTAGATAAAAATATACTGAAAGTATCAAAAGTACTCATTACGAAAAATTGCATCTTTCAGGGCTATTATATGTTTTATGTTGTTGGATTTGAATGATAACTTAACATATAAGGAACGTGTTACGGTTGTAGCTGGTCAAGGTAGAGCTAATTTTGAAAGTTTGATACTCAGAAATTTGTAGAGTAACTATAACCATAGCTGAGAGATAATCGTACCTCTAAAATGTATCTCTACTAAATATGCAAGGAATATTCTGTTGCTTTGTGAATGCTGAAGTTACAGACTGTCCCCTTTACTCTGCAGCACTCATTTTCAAAATCAGCACATATTGACCAATATCCATGAAGAAATGTTTTCTGTGGTTTTCTCTCAGCCGTGGTGATTCATTATCTGGGCTGTTTCATAACAGAGGGGAAAACCAGGAGAATTCTCACTAACAAGGACTGAAAACACAGTGTTGGTTACATATGAGTAATCAGAGCTGGAATTCAAATCAGAGCTCACTGTTACTGCGTCTTCACTGAATGTATAGTACTTGTAGTGTGCAGTTACAATACAGCTACACGGACTGTATTACGGCTACTGTAAACATACTGTTGTAATTGCAATATTAGTCCATTTAGACCACAGTTACACACAGACCACATGAACAACTCTTACTAGAAGAAGTAGTGGCAGCAGAGGTTATGACATAACACACTGAAAACTGTTGGGCTGTTTCCTAAAACAGCTGATTAAACAAATTTTCATTGGCAAATAGATGCTGTAAGAGTTTAACCTTACAACAGTTCCTAAAATGCATATTCTTAGTAATGCAAAACATAGCAAAACTTTTGACATCTCCATCGGCCCCAACTGTACTTTGTATTTAATAATGCTAATTAGCCACTGTGCAGAGAGTAGCTAGCATGGCTGTAACCTCTTAAAAAAAACTGCTTCCTACTAAACATCTTTTTAACAACGTAACAAGCACACATTTGATCCAGTTGATTGATTGAGTCTTCAAAATGTTCTGTAACACTGAAGTGCAGTAATCTCCAAAACATTCATCATTTTTTTAAAAAAAAGAACCAAGCATTGCTGTTGTTTATTATCAGTGAGGTAACAACAGCATTGTGATAACTTGAAACGCTTGAACACCAAATTTGTCATATATATTTTATATTTATATATGTGTCAAAAGCTAAAGATGATTCTTTTATTCTATAGTTCTTGCAAAGACAATGTTGCCGTGTGATAACGGCAGTGATGTATGGATACGTACGCTACAGAAGGATTTCTTTGGATGAACTGATCCGACAAAGGCTGCAGGAGGGAACAACCAGGTTAACATGTGTGGATGTGTGTGTGTTTGTGGTGTGTGCGTCCCAGCAGGCTACTTAGAACAGTTAGTCACGGCCATCACAGTGTCTTTAGAGGTCAACCACCTCTCCATGCAACAGGAAGTAGTAATTCACGGTCAGCCAGTGCTGGTGTCACTCCGTTTGTCCACAGAGAAGTGGTACACCTGTCAAACTCCACCTCCACCTCACATCACTGTGACACACAGCAGCTGCCTGGGTTTTGCTTTCCTTTGGACTGTATCAGTGGCGGTGACAGGTCTGCATGTGAATGCTTCAGAATACATTTTTAAACTCCTAACCCTCATAACATTTAGGAATCTGGTTTCTTATTTTTACTACTGAACAGAAACTGTGTTGAATTTTCACATAACATTTAGTCAAACTTTTAAAATATTGTTGCTTTGGAAAGTAGGCTGTAGGCCTGGTTGTGGCTCCCACAGTTTTGAGACAAATGCAACTTGCACAGAAGCACACAACTCTACATTTTATAGCTTGGCTTTAAACAAAATATGAATTAATGCTTGTTTCCGTCTGCTAATGTTATGCAAATCAGGAATTGGTCACATAAAAAAGAACACTAGCATGCACTAACTGTCCATTTTGGTGCCATTAAATCACTGCAGAAGAAGAGGACACCCTGAGATGATGTTTATTAAAACCCTCAAATGTTGAAAAACCATGTGCCAAATGTGATGAAAATGGCATTTATGTTGTTTCATATATGTGTTGTGTATTCATTTGGCTATGTTCCATGTCTTCAGCGGAAGCTTCATGTACGTCATTATTTATTCACTAAGTCTGTTTCTATTGAACTTTGTCACATTGTCACCTCAGCCAATAAAAATGAAAATGTTTTCTGCAATATTTTGCTTTGAAACATGTGAATGGAATGCAAAAGGACTCGTACAAATTTGTACGATTAGCTGTTTATCAGATTTTCAGTTTCACTCTGACAAGTGCTTAATTTGAAGCACACCCTGATGTCCATTGGCGAGCTTGTGCCGTTGTGTCATCTCTCCATTGATGGGAGAAGGAGTATAACACGGGGGCTGGGAATCAGGAGGAGTGAAACAACTCATTAGCCAGACGACAGTCACTTTGCTTTGACTGTTAACTGGAGTCATAAAACTGAGGAGGGGGTACAGTGGTGTGTGTGTGTGTGTGTGTGTGTCCTTCTGAGCTCTGATCCATCTGGAATCCACATCCAGGTCCAGCCGGCTGTCACCCTGTTCTCCTCTGCGTGTCCCGACATGCCCGTTCACTGCACATGAGATCAGATTCATGGTTTCCTCGTTTGAGCTTTGATGATCATTTTGACGACAGGTGACGGGACTGAAGATTTGCTGTCTGTTTGTTTTAGAAAGAAAAAAAAGCAGCGCTTGATAAAGGTAGCCATTGAATAATCAATGGAGCTGAAAATGATTAGTTTATTAATCGATTTAATCAATCAGGATTATTGTATTCATTTATTGCATGAGAATATCAAACAGCTACAGCATAAAAAATGTAAAGGATGTGGGTGCCTTATTTTGTTTATATCATCTTTTTTGGTTTTTATTAGTTTACACTGCAAAAACTGAGCTCTCAAAAACAGAAAAAAGCATTAAAATTGGGGGAAAATTACTTAAAAAAAGCAAAATTATCTGCCAACAGAACAAAAAATATTTCACTTGCCAAACTTAAAACAAGTAAAAGCCGCCTGGTAAGAACAAATATCTTGTCAGACAAAAAACAAGTATATTTTAGATCTTACTAAGATTTTAGTTTTTGCAGTGAACTACTTCTTTTGTGACTGCTGATGAAAAATTCAACTCTGGAAACTACTGGGCATCAAATTATTATGGACTAAATGATTAAAGGGAGAAATTGAGTTAGGATTTAAAAGCACTGATGTCTCATGATGACATGGGAGCTTCTTATCCTGAGACACTATAAAATCTATCAAACATCACATTTTATAGGACACAATCCATAAATACAAATCACATGTAGAAGGTGGTACCCACCTGAACTACATCACAAACACACACACACACACACACACACACAC
>JAPMOB010228303.1:0-17389 GCA_029875015.1 Lepomis gibbosus
CACACACACACACACACACACACACACACACACACACACACACACAAAATATTAAAAACAAAGCTATTTTAATAATGAGTACCCAATTTACATTTAAAATATTTTTGTAAAAGAATGATCATTTTAAAATGAATAATAGGGATAACAGCACTGTACCTTGCAATTATTAAACTTTCAATGTAATTTATTTCTATGTCCTTCTTAAACATAAAGTTGTTAACTCATGTTTCCCTAATCTTTTGTCTCTGTCCCTTGTACTTACATATACGTAGCTGGCTAGCTGGCAGTATCAAAGTGAACAAGGGTTCTAGAAATTCAGTTCTGGTCCTGGGATTGCAGTCCTGAAACTGCAGCCTTCGGTTTTGCAGCTACATGCTACTCATTATTTATGTTATTGCTACAAATGTAGCAAATAACATAAATTTTGTCACCATCACTCAACCCTAATTTGAATACATTTATTTACTCTGCAAGTCATTTTGTGACTGTGTGTTTCTTTTTTTGTTGTGATATAGGGCTTAAATGTCATCATAATGGTCTTAAAAAGGTCTTAAACCTTGATATTGTTTCATTACCTCGTCCACCTGACTTAACAATTAGCATAGTGTGGAACTTCTTCTTTATTCGCTTATGATTCCATAAAACTACACATTTAAAGCTCCCTTTTATAATATTTGAGTAAAAGTGCTGCTCATGGAATAAAATTATGTGTAGTTGCTTTTTCCACAAAACACTGTAAAGTAAGAAGGAAAATTTATTTAGCTCAAGATTCAAGCTCTTATCTCTTTACACCAAAAAATCTCATTGAGAATCTGGAAATAGAGAATATTCAGGATTATTGTAAAAAAGTACGGAAACAAATTGCCTATCTAATTGTTTCTGGACCAAATCAGAACACATCTTATCTTATCTGATCAAGAAGTCAATTACTTAGTCTATTCAGCTTTGTGCAAGATGTGCCTTATTTTGTGTGTTAGGAGAATGGTTTTGTAGCTAAATCTAGTCCTTTGTTCATCCACTTGTTTAAGTTTTCTTAGTATCTGTCTTGTCTCATATTCTAGTTATGTCCTGCATTCTGATCCGTGCCTTAGTGTCTACTCCTGGTCTGTGTACTTTGATATTATACTGTCCATGTTTGTTCTGCGTTCTGTTTAATCTTAGTCTGTTTTCCCTGTTAGCTGTGTTTTTGGGTAATTAGTGATCTGTCTGCTTATGTTCTGGTTCAGTTATGCTGTTTGTTCCTGATTATTAGTTTCCCTATGGCCTTGGTGTCTGTCTGTTTCCCCTGCTGTCTCTCTACCTGCCCGTGTCTCATTAGTCCTGATCCCCCTCACCTGTGTTGCTCCCGCCACGCTCGTTAGTCCCTGTGTATATGCCTGCTTGTGTCTCCAGTCTTTGTCACGTCCTTGCGTCTATCGTTGAGTGTTCCTGCCTGTTCCTTCCTTCCCTGTTCTGGATTATTGTTAGTTTGTGGATCGCCTTGTGTTTCTGGATTACCTTTGTTTGGACTTTGCCTCGAGCCCCATGTAAGCCTGTTTCAGTTTGGTTTTTTGGATTAATAAATCTTCTTTTGAACTGCATCCTCCTCTCGCTTCACCTTTTGGTCTGCATTTGAGTCCTCACCTCAGTCTGCTCTCAGCGCACCCCTTGACATTGTGCCTGTTAAATGTAGAAATGATGGAAGATGTTTTGAGAAGATTAAACTAATCAGGGGAACTTGAATTGTAATAATAGAGTTGTATTTGTATTTTTGTGGACTATTGGACTATCTGAAAATGAGCATTTTGTAAGTTTTAAGTTTACAAGTAGTAATTTTGAGCGAGTTTCCATTAGTATTTGAGCCTAGCACAATTCATTTTTCTGAGTATATTTCTTTCAGTTGTGCACAGTTACATTTATTGAATGGAATTTAATTTTAATAAACATCAGTGAATCAACCTAATTTAGTATGCAGAAATTAAAGTTTTTAAAAAATAAAGTATTATATTTAAGTTATATTTACTCAAATTTTATTAACACTACTTAAAAAGTCAGTAATCAGTTTCCACAAATATTTTGAGTATTCTGAGCTTATTCGGGTTTACAGTGTAAATGTATTGAGTCCTTTGAGTTCTCCAGTATTTGGGGTTGTGCACCTTTCAGGCCACAAGCGTGCAGGGCACACTTACATGATATGCAGGTATCCAGTGGAAGTAAAGCAACATCCTTTTATTATCGTTAATTTATTCCCTCTAGGCTACTGTGGACTAACCATAACTTCAACTCTAACCACTACATGCCTGACCCTTAACCTATCTGTCCCCAAAAAACTATTAAACCCTAAAATGTGGTGGTTTTTCTACGTGTATCTGCATAGTTCTTAGGCTCACACACAAGCACGCGTTTGTTCTTTTATATTTATGATGGCTCATTCACATAATGCATTTCCTAGCCCCAAACCCTAAACCGATCCTAAAACTAACTGTACCCTTAAAAACCAAGCCTGAATTCTCAAACAGCTCTTTGGTGGGCCTCACCTTGCAAAACTGATCAATGCTGCAAGACCTAAAACTCAAATTGGTCCTTACAAAAATAGACGTAGAAGAACACACACGCACAATTGTTTTTCAAATATTGTTCCTGGGGTGGTGATGGCGCAGTGGATAACACACATGCCTTTGGCGTGAGAGACCTGAGTTAAATTCCCCACTGTGACGCATCCCCCAGTGTGTCTCTAAGCAAGACGCTAAACCCCTAGTTGCTCCAGAGGCTTGCGGCCTCTGACATATATAGCTATTGTAAATTGCTCTGAAAATAAAATGTGGGGGGTGGGGGGTGCTTCCTGGAGTTCTGATCCATCACATGTAGATTAGGTGCCATTGCCCAAATGGACCAGGACCATTTCAACAAGCAAATCAACAAAAATACGACCCAAACAGTGATATTATTTTTATTGTTTGCAGATGAGTCTGACCAGCTTTGAGTGTTGCTGTCTACGGTGCTGATCAGCACTTCAGCACCATGGAGAGCCCGCGGCCCTACAGGTCAGTTCATGCTTCCAAACTGCTCACTGAACAGCAAACCATTAACCACATCACCTATAGTGCAGACTTGCTCTTCATGCTAAGAATAAACAGAGCAGTTTACCGGCTCCAAATAGACAGCACAGACACCAAACTCCAGTTTCTATTCTCTCTCTCTCACACAGAAAAGGACCCAACCAGAACACATCTTATGTTTTTACTTTCCTCGGCCTGCAGCTGTGCTCCTATCATACCTTAAAATATAGAAGACATTGTTGAGCACAATCAACAAAGCAAGCTCCTTTCCTTGATTTCCAGTGAATGTCTAACCAGCACTTTTCAGCATTTTCACTGTGCCTCATCCCTCCTAAGCCCCCCCTCCCCTGCTGTGGCTCCATGGATTTGCCTTATAAATAATAACAGTAATACTAACAATAACCACCCCCAGCCTGACAGTGTGCGGTCCATGGTGTTTATGCAGAGTAGAAACGTGACTAGTCATATAACCAAACATGCTTGGAAAAACAACACTGTGTGAACTCGGTATAGGAAGGCAGAGGAAGAATAAGCACACTGTTAATAATATTTTGTACAACTTTCTCATGTTTGCTGGCTGTACCATGATTGTAAGGCCTATTTGATACAGTACTGAGTCTTTTACAAAAGAATAAAATAATCCAGTGGGGATCAGTGCTGCACCTTCCCCTGAAGAGGATGAGTAGTTTTGAGAGTTGTAAGATTGAATTCAATTAAATGAATGTCTTTAGAGAAATTGTGAAAAAAAAATTGCCTGTGGCTTTGCATTAGATCAAATATTGTTAGACTGCGTAAAAAACAGAACATCAGTATTGATGTTGGAGTCTTCTTTCCAAATGACTCTCATTTTAAAGTTTAAAGAATTTTTGCCTTAATTTTCTCTCTAAATTAATTTTACACTGCACTTATGAGTGTTTTCCCACACTCATTGCAGTTTTTGCCATTTACCACGAACAAGATTATAAAATTTTATAATCAGACAATGGACTTAAGATTAAATATGAGTCACATGAATAATGCAATACTGTCTGAAAGAAATCCCTAGCTTGCGAAATGCTCAAACAGCAGAAACACACACACGATCAGCCCCATCACACATATACGAGACCCACAGCTAGATTCCAAAACAAGTTTTTATTGGCCAATTTACAGAAAGTGCTGTAGTGACCATTCCAAAGGAAAACAGACCAAAGAGTCCAGAGAAGAAAAAAAAAACTAAAAAAAATAAAATTACTTTTACACATTATACAAGGTTTCCATGTTAACTTCACTGTCCTCCTCTTCTAAAACAAACGTTAGGACAACATTAGGGCTTGGGCCGATGCAAAATCCACCAAAGGTTCCTGGGGGGGGGGCGGTGGCGCAAGGAGGGAGATGACATCACAAGACTAGGTGTCACAGAGGATGAGGAAAACTCTTAAACAACATATGAGATCTTTACATGAACATACAGATACAGTATACACATACAGTAGGTTCTCCCAGCTATACCCACAGGACGGCTGTCAAAGGCTCACTAGGTTAGAGGAGGAAACTTCCCAGTGTTTGTGACTTACACCTAACCTTGATTTTTATCTGTGGCAGACTGTGGCAGCCACTAACACCTGTCACATTTAACAAAACTTTATCCAACATTACAGACAGACTGGATGTTTGGATGACTACAGCCAGAGATTAATGCCCTTTCACTTCAAGGTGAAGAAACCTTCGACTGGGTTTTCTGATTATGTCAGATGTGACACTGCCAAATGCATTAACCTCTCTGTTTTTCCTTTTTATCCTAAAGTCGCACCAGGCAACTTCACAATTCAGTGGCCCCAAGTGCTGCAAACGAGGCGGGATTTATGTAGTGTGACATCACCCCCTAGACCTACAGTTCTTTCACTACTGCTGCATTTCATTCAGGGGCAGATGTTAGAAAGGTTCCTTGCAGGTAAGGTGTAATTTTCCTTCCTTCCACATGGGACAGCTAATTTTGTGTCAGTGATATTTGGCAGCACTAGCTGGCTACTCACAGCACAGACTTGACAAAATACTGAAAAGAATAAATTTACTTAGGGAATTATAGACAAAAAGATAATTATAGATAAAAAGTAACAGTGATCAGATTTGACATTTACATACATTGGCCAGGCTGCTGTCATCTGCCAATTTTAGCTCATCACAAATATGATATATACGTCAAATGAATGACTGAAGAAATGAATGAATGATTTTATTGCCATTTAACTCGGATAATGAATTTCCGTATGGCTTCTCTCGATTTAGTTAAACGACATGATGATAATAAGTTAAGGCAAATAAATTAAATAAGTAATTGATTAAATACATAAATAAGCAGTGCCCAAAACACAGCAGTAATAACAGCTTACAATTACCACAATTGTTGGCTGATTAGTAACAAGAACAAGTAAAGATGTGTTTGGGTAAAGTGTTAAACCTACATTAATTTGTTTGGCTGCTTGGGAGCAGCCTAACCATCTGAAAACACAGAGCTGGCCTCATTCATTCAGCTCTTGAACCGCTAAATTCTCCTTTGTTCACCAGCTAGCCGCTAACTTTGTCAGTCTACCATTTGGTGCTGCACAGGTGGTGTACTGCGGGTTTATCAGGACTTTTTCCCATAAAAACACCTTTCATTTTACATGCAGTCATTTGATCCATTGTTAATATAAAAATATTGACTATTGCAGCTTTAATGTGTGTAATGCAGGCTTGATTTATGTTTATTATAGTTCTATATAATTTATTATAGCTCTTATTTAAATAAATAGGATGCATTTTCTTCATATTTCAACCTTATTTTTCATACCTCATCTCTAATATTTCTTTGATATTTGTTGCTGTTTATAGACGTTATTCCAGTGAAGTTTGATGTTTAAAATTTTCTGCCCAAGTTTACTTTTCAACAGTAAAATTTGGGTCACAATTCTTTAACAAATAAATGTAAAGGATCGTAATCAAAAATAAAACTAATCTAACAAATATGTATATCATCACATTTTCAAGTCAAATAATGATATTGGTCTCAAAAGGCCAGTATTGGCCAGTATTAGATATTTGCATCTATTGACTTTCTTACTTAACTCCAATGTGAAGGGCACAGTTCCATTACACTGTTCCTTGTAGAAAGTTGCTATTTCTCATTTGTCAACATCTCTGCAATGCAGCATTAATGATTAGTAGAAGCATTAAATGCATAATATGCAACATTTCTGCCTTAAAATGTCTCAAAAGTACTAGATCTGTGTTATATCTTTTTTTGAATTGTGTACATTATTCCACAACACACCCAATGTTTAAACCCAGAGAAAACCTTAATTGTATGCAAAGTAACAGTGTGTGTTTCATTCGATCGCCACTCAATCGTATCCCCTTTAACCCCTCTAGCTGCTATAACCTCCCAGGGGAAACATGGGATACATTACAGAATGAGCAAGGAAGTCAGCAAACGTGACTAAACATAATGTGCATTAAGCTTTCATACATTACCTCGTCTGTGAAAGTGATCATGTCAGTCATGTCAGCTAGATTTTCATTGGCAAGGGTGGCTGTTTAATAGTGAAGACAACAACTCCCATGATCCCAGGCTACTCAATGACTATCATTAAACTATATCTTTTGTATTGTTTTTTTAATGTGAGAGACCGCTAGCGGCAGAACATGGGCAGAGAGGGGACTTTCTGACTGATACCTCTTTACATGAACATCTCGCCTAGTGCGGCTTTAACTGGCCCAGTCGCTATGAAGGCAGTGGCACATCCATCCACACAAACCAAACTTGCAGTCAGCTGGAATGATCTGAACACTGAGCTAGAAACACACAGAGGATTGATGGGGAGAGTTCAGTAAGGGCTCCTGCAGGCTAAGGGTTCAGGGTGTGTACATACATATGAAGAGGTGGCATGTGTGTTGTGAACAGGTGCAGAGGAGGGTTTCTGGGAGTAGGGAGTGGGGATTTGGGGGGGGGTCACCTACTATACTCAATATTTACAAGAAAGGAGCGTATAAAAATGTACAAGGAGACTCCTCTTACTTTCCTAAAAACCCAGAACATCTCAGCTAGATCAACATGACTACATACAGATCTTTTTTGTTTTGTTTTTGAAAATATGCTATTTCTGTAAAATCACCTGGCTTTGCCACGTGGGCTTGGATAAAGACTGATAAATAACATGAAGGATACAAACTAAAAAATAGTCAGATTCTTTACTTTTGCAACTCAGTTTTGTTAAATAAAGACTGTTTTGCATTTTCATGGGACATCAGAAATCTCACTGTGGGAGATGTATGGTGCAGGGTTTAACCGACCAAATGGGATTTGAACAACTTCATTTCACTAAAGACCATAGTGGTGGTGTAGACTGTAATGGGAAAGAGATCATTCGAGGAAAAGCAGCTCTCAGGGGATGACCGAAATTTGGCGAGCTGTCCCTTTTAAGAAGGATGAATGTCATTTGATTGACGAGCAGTTTTAGTGTCATTTTTTTTATCGGCTGTATAAAACGGAGAGGTTTTCCGACAAGGCTAAGGTTAAATCATTGTTGACTGTGTGTGTACTTCAGTGTAGTCTTCCAGTAGGGGGAGATATTAACTCATTTTTTGAGCATCAACATCACATGAAGTCTTTTTGTTTCCACCATCAGATTTGAGGTTTCAGTATGGACGTGTTGCAGAGTGTGCGTATGTGTGTTTGTGTGTGTGTGCGTGAGTGTTTGTGTGTGAGACTGTGCGTTTCAATAAGATATTGTTGTTTTGTCCCAGTTGTGGGCCTTCTTGCTCTGGCACTGCATCCTGGGTAGCTGGACGTCCACTTCCTCCTCGCTGTCGTCTGACTCAGCGCTGGTGATGTCATCCTCTTCCTCTTCGTCGTCTTCCTCCTCTTCTTCTTCTTCTTCCTCCTCCTCCTCCTCGCTGGCTTCCTCCTCTGCAGCCTGGGGCTCCTCCAGGTTCTGTGGTGAGAAATATTTACAGTTTGAGAAACTAAATGATCAGAAGTTTTAAAGGCAAGAAATCATAGTAATTTCTCCTTAAATTGCGAATGTGAAAGCAGAGCATTGCCGTGTCTCTTCTTCTCTTGTAGATATTCCAGTCACTAATAACTAGTCCATGTTATCCCCTCCCTGACAGCATCCTTCCACCCTCCTCTAATCCCGCACCCTCCTACCTCCATCGGGTTGACCGTGATTGTCAGAGCCGAGTCGTCCCAGGTCACGTCCGCCTCTTTAGCTGTCTCTGCCAGCTTGACCTCCTGCTGGTGGGTCAGGTGGATGCGATAGATGCCCAGCACCACAACCGCTACCAGAGCAGCGATACACATCACGATAACCAAGGTGGCAGCGCTTGGCACGCCTGAGGACAAGATGGGGAAGAGACGGGAGGTGAGAAAAATGGGACAGACCGTTATTTGGAAAAAGGAGCAGGGAAAAAAAGCAATGCAGTCATATTATAGATGCCTCGCTCCACATGCTGAAATTAATATGAATCTTTTAACAGTTAACTGACAAAGACCCACGCATCCCACACACTGTTGTCTACTTTATTTTTAATGCGTTTAGTTTTATGTTTTGGTCAGAAGACCTTCACCTGGTACAAACGTTTTTCACCGGAACATCATTTTTTGGATTCATACTTTTGAAACACTTGACGTACTCCAGTACATTTAGTATTGCATTTGAACCATGAAGCATTTGGGGTACCAACAGCTGGCAGCTAAAAAAACCCCAGCAGAAGCTCAAAAAACACTGGATCCTACATGTCCCATAATGCAGCTCAATTGCATTTCTCCATTTTATACTAACAACATTTTCAAACGCCACACTCCTCCGTTATAACAAGGCCTTTCCGAGCCCATGTAATGCTCTGTATTTTGTGTCAGGCTTATAGATAAATCCATGTTTTTCTTTTTAACTGCTATTATGGTTATCTGGTCCCTTAGGTGCCGACTGCCTTTTGGGATAGCTTATTGATTTTTTAATTTTCTGTCTCATGTCATTGTAAGAGACTTCTAACCTTTAAATAACATGGGTACTCTGTTGATGATTGTGATCTTTAATTATTGAGATAGTATATTGATTTTCTTATGTTATTTTTTGGCATTGTGGTTGTTACTGTATTTTTATGCCTACACTAATCAATATCTCTTTTTCTAGCCATGCTAGAGGCACGGCTCTAGGGATGGCAATGTCAGTCTTTCAGTTGGTCCATTTCTTTAGTTCAGACTGGAATATCTCTACAACTATGGATGGATTGCCATGCATTTTTGTTCAGACATTCATGTCCCCTTCTGGATGAATTCTAATAACTAAAGGGGTGGGGTGGCGCAATGGTTAGGACGCCCGCCTTTGGTGTGAGAGACCCAGGTTCAATCCCCACTGTGTCCCTGAGCAAGACACTTAACCCCTACTTGCTCCAGAGGCGTGCGACCTCTGACATGTATAGCAATTGTAAGTCGCTTTGGATAAAAGCGTCAGCTAAATGAATAAATGTAAATGTAACTATGATTTATGAAATTTCAATTAGCTTCATCTGTACTTTGTGTTCAGTGTTAATTAGCAAATGTTAGCATGCCAACACACAATACTTTGATGGGGAACATGTTAAACATTATAGCTGCTGAACATAAGCATGTTTGCATTGTTACAGTAAGCCCAGCTTCCAGGAACAGTTCTGGGCTGTAAGGCGATTTTAGCATAGTGACCACACCCTGGATTTCACAACCACGTGACGCGCAGTGGCCCTACAGACATTTGTCTTTTTGGGAGTGGCTGTAAAACTATGAAACAAGTTTTATTTGCATCACAAATAGCCTGAAATGGCTCTTTCAATGCAATTTGGTCCTCTTTAAATTATTTTATGCCATTCACATGTGCAAGGGACTTGAAGTCAGAGGCCCGGCCAGGGGAAGTCTCTAATGCACATGCTCTCAACTGCCAACCAACCAGCAATGGACTCTGATGTGCATGCTCTAAGAGGCCAAAAAAACACGGAAGCCTTTTTCGGTGTATGCCTATGCTCTATGCCCAGTGAGCAACTTTGAAGTCACAGTGGTGCTTTGAACCAAATGCTAGTCTTAGCATCACAATGGTCCATTAAGATCTTTTGGCTTAAATGTTTGTTGCATATGAATCCAAAAATGGTGTTTGACAAATTTGAGTGTGAAGTATAAGAAGCGATACATTGCTACTCATGGTGTTTGCTACTGATCTTTGCTCTGTATTTCAACTACTGTACATGCCTGAAAAAAGAAGATCTTATGTTTATTTTTTTGAACGTGGCACAAATTATGGGTAAATCAGGGCGAAAGTAACAAGGCATTTTCTCAGAGCCCTGACTGCATTTTCAGTCCAACCTGTGACCGCACCTTCAGCAGGCAACCCTTGATGGAGCTGCCAAATATCGCATGATTTCGTCATTGTTTCCCGCGGCCATCTTCGGGAAACTGTTTTTGAGCACGGCAAGTAAATTTCTGAAGCGGTACTGTTTTTCGAATTACGAGTTTTGTATCTCGTTTCATGTGTCAGGTTATTTAGTGCTTTACCACACCCTGAAGTTTGCCCTGTCAGAGTGCTTCATTGTAAAAATAAATCATGTTGATATGTCAGGAGTTCCTGTTACTTTCGCACGCTACAGTGACCACAAGTGTTTCTTTTGTCCCGCTGCTAATGTGGTGACTTTCTGTGTTGCAGCATGTATTGAAACATGTTTATGTTATATTATACCAACAGATTATTATTAAGAGTCACGGTCAGAAAGACAGACAGAGGTCTGATTCAGCCAGATGTTTTCATGCACATTTTGGAATTACGTATAAAAACAGCTGGATAGAAACATGACTATTTTTGCATTATTTTGAGAATTTATATTTATGTTATGAATATTCATTTTCATATTGTTTATCCTGTTGAATAAATGTTTTATAAAATGGATTGACATTGCCAATAAAAAACATTTTGAACGGTTGGGTTACTTTTGAAACATTTGAAGAAGTAAATAGATAATAAATAAAATGAAAATGTAATTTATACATTTTTTGCAAAATACATTTGCAGTTACATATTTACAAGGTCATAGTCACGAATTTTAATAAGAACAAGGGAAACACAAAAAAATCTAATTGTTACTTTTGACACCATCAATTGGGACGGAAGTAACAATGTGCCGCTTATGTTTAAAGTGTAATTATACGGAAGTCATTCTACATTTGTACAAACTACCACCTGATATTGATAGACCACACCTGTGAGTTAGTGACCACAGCAAAAATATATCATTGTCTACAATCAGGTTTTTCTGAAAAATGGTACTTTCGCCCCTGCTCTCCCCTATCTAGCTGACCCACAGTAAAAAGCACAAAAAAACTTGCCCCATGTTTAAACTTTTAGTTGGATTTGTATCCAAGGCCTGCTGGATTAGACTGAGTCAAAAAAGAGCTAAGAAAGCCAAAGAGGTTGAACTGAGCCATGTGTAAGTTACAGATTTTTTCAAATAGATTTAAAAAAAACCCCAAACTTAAGTGCATTTAATTTAGGTCTCAGTGCAATACACAGCTGCAAAGATGTATCACAAGCTCTATTTAGCAGCATAACCACAACACACGTTTAGGGATTTCTCTTGATCTAAAATGTTTATTTCTTCTGCTCTGATCTCCAGCCTACTGAGATAACACGACTTTTCTGTGCCTGCCCTCTCTCCACTAGTCCCGGCTGGTGTGTGTGTGTGTGTGTGTGTGTGTGTGTTTAACGAGAGAGAGACTCACAGAGGACTCTTCAGTTGATCATTTGATTCAGTCTAGTTCCCTAGATTTTCACACTAAATCCATGGCCTTTGATCTTCCTTGCAGTGGAGCTTCATGCAGCCCCTCAGACTAACTTTGTATGTGCATACACACACACCCACCCTGACATTTTCCCTCCACTTTGTACTCTGTATACATCATCATCATCTGAAACATTCACATGTGCTAAAAACACATAATTTCTGCATCTACAACTGGAAATCTCTTTTATTTTTATTTACTGGCATACATTTATTCTTGATTTCCATCAGCCCTCCACCCTCTCTGCTCCTTTGTCCTCCTTTTCACACACACACTCTAACACACAGACATACAAACACTCCAACTCTCTGAGCTGTTAACAGCACTGGCCACAGAACTCTCCAGGACTCTAAGTAGAATCCATTAGACGCTGATAAATAATTAAATCTGGTGTGGTAGATTAAGACCAATGTCTCTCCTCACCATGTTCTCTTTACTTCAGATCACTCACATGCACCAAGGGAGGGGAATACGCCTGGTGCATCATTTGAGAAGGGGAGCGAGTTTACACTGCTCTCTATCACCGAGGACCTCTGTGTGAGAGCAGCAGTCTGATGAACAGAACGATAAACAAACTAGAAACCGAGCGCTCCCTCGGATCTAGCCGTGTTTACCCTGGAATGGATAGCTGACAGAAAAACTCATCTCAGGCTCAGTGGTTCGCAAGAAGCTCCCGGGTCTGATCCTCAGTATCTTCTGTCTGTGAGCGTTTCCAAGTGCCCATCAGTGTTTTATCAAGGCATCTTTAAAAGCTTACTCCCCTTCAGATCTTTATCTTTATACATCACTCCTTTCACATTGTCAATGCTTCCCAAATTGCGTGTTGTAATTCATTTTTTTTGTGCCTTCCCTTCACTCAACCTGCCTTGAATTATTGTACTTTTTCTTTAGTTGGACATTTACTACATTTCCCAGAATGCCATTTGACAATCCCCAGAGCTTTGGCGTAAACTGAGCTGTAGTGATAGTAGGGGTATTAACAGGAAAAGTAAAAAAGCGTGAGTCATGGTTCCTATATCGAAACATTACACGCTGTGACTACAGGAAAGTCTGGAGCGTTGAGGTTCCTGTCGAGAACAAATAATAATAATAAAAAATCTTGATTTGGTGGGAGCACCACTTCTATGTTGGTGTTTTGGACCCTGCATATTCAATAAGCATTGAAGACTCCAGTCTGGATCGTGAAAAAGCAATACAATTGACTCAAGACCTGGATCGAAATTCTGCTTACAAGTGATATCACATCGCTCTCGCAACACCTTACCTGTCATCTCTTCGCCGTAGCTAGTAGCTGCAGTTGCTGCCAGAGCAAGTAGCTCCGGTAAAAAATGGCACCCTCAAAACAAGTCGGCGCAAAGAAAGAGAAAAATGTGTTCCTTCTACCCGAGGGAAGCAGATAGGGCGCTTTACCACTCATTTGGGTTACTTTTTATTTAATTTGGCTCGTAAAACTTGTTTTGGGCGGGTTGGGGTACTTGGACTACAAAGGATAAAGAGACATTGAACGCCCTAAATGTGTGTGTTTTCTTACCTGAGCTGTGGCTGGGGTACAGCTCATGAATCATGGACGGATGGTGGACCACCTGCATGTACTGAGGCGGGGCTACCATGTGATTGACATGTTCCCCAGCTTCTGAACTGTGCAGTACGCTCACCTGGTTGGAAACAGATGAAGCAGAAGTGATGATGTTGGAAGGTAAAATGATCACTCATCAAATAGAGCTTCAGTTCAAATGTTTTTCTGCATATTCCTGGTATATGTGGAATTTGCCATTTTTCTGCTGCTATTTTACAAAAGACATTTGTCATTAAGAGTGAAAGTGATGCTACTGGAATGCCTGCTGCTCTACTTTTTAATTTTGCTCTCGAAGTGACAGTGTTGGCAGACACCTGAGCTG
Source organism: Lepomis gibbosus (assembly GCA_029875015.1). Taxonomy (NCBI): domain Eukaryota; kingdom Metazoa; phylum Chordata; class Actinopteri; order Centrarchiformes; family Centrarchidae; genus Lepomis; species Lepomis gibbosus. The sequence continues at coordinate 13,755 of JAPMOB010228303.1, forward strand.
AGTCAGCTCAGTTAATTTGTCTGTTCAAGCACTTTGGTCCAGTTGGTTGTAAGAAGCAGCATTATCTCTAGTGACAGCATGAAATAACTATTGCTGACTAACAAGTGTTAATAATGATTTTTGAAAATATTTTTTTTGCAATTATGTACAACATTATCTACTATTTTGGAGCTGCTTGTTAGCCCTGGTGACATTTTGTTATATTGTCAGTCCTTTCAGGAGTGCTTGAAACATGTACAGTATCTCAGGCCTTTTCAACTGGCTCATCAGTTCTATTTACAAATAAATACAATTTAAAAAATATCCTGCAAATAACAACGACATTTTTGCCACAATAAATCCTTCAAACCAGCAGATCACCCCTGTGCTGTCAGTAACAGCCAATCACAAACATGCATCATTGATGACGAAAGCCCTGCATGTAGCAGGCGGAGTCCTGCGAATCCAGCTCACATGAACACCATAAAACAAATGCTGGTGCCTCCTTGATGAATGAGCATTTGAATCACTGTTTGCGGATACCTCATTATGCACAGGCCCTCTTTGCCACTGCCCAGTCAAAGAAGTGCTCTAGGCTGCTCTTTCATTAGTAGCCTACAGGGGTGTAGCTTAGGCCTAGTGGTGTTTTCTGATTTGTGAGTACTGGAGAACACTGAATGAATGTGGGGCAGGGTTTCTGATGTCTGTTTAAAATAAGTGATATAGTTAATTGAAGGTGTAGAAGTATAGTAAATTTAATATTATATGCCAAATGGCTGACATGAGGTTTTTTTTGGAATACATTTCTTCAAATGTTTGAAATTAAGCACTTGGCCTAATTACTTAAAAAAGGCCTTTTTATTAGGTAGGTAGGTTTATTGTCACAATATAACAAGTTATAGAGTGATAATAAGTTTTGTAACTCCCTTCTGCTACATAGCAGACAATAAATAATAAAGAATCAATTATGAAAAATGGTAAACAGAAATAAACTGTCATCACTGGTGCTGAGGATGAATTAGAATTTAAGGTGACTAAGCTGAAAGCTCTCCGGACAGTTCCTTTAACCTATATTATCTTGGTTTATCTAAAATATCCATTGTAAAAATCTTACATTCAGCAAGGCTGCAAATAGTGATCATTTTCCTTCTTGATTAATTCGTAAGATGATGTGTCTATAAAATTAAATAATAATAAAAAATAGTGCAAAATATGCACAAGTTTTAGTACCCTAGGTTCAAATTACTTGTTTTTTCAACTACCAGTGTGACCAAAGATATTCAGGTGGGCAGCTGCAAAGAATGGAAACATTTGCGCAGCCGGAACCAGTGAATGTTTAGTGTTTTTGTTGAATAAAGACTGAAATGATTCATTGATAATAAAATAAAAATAGCTGCCAATTAATTATCTATCAATCAACTAATTGATTAGTCAATTAATTGTTTTAGCTCCAACTGTAAGTTTCATCCATCTCCATTTTTATGTATATGATGCATTGCCATTTACCTGTTCTATTCTGTTCTGAATCTGTATCACCGTCGACATTACAACCCCACATGAGTCAGGCTGGAGCCCACACTGACCTCAAGGTTGAACTCATTGCTGGTGTAGCGTCCGTTGAGCTCCGAGCAGGTGAGGCGAAACCTTCTCTCTGAGAGTTGTTCGGGCTGCCAGTTATAGTAACGCACCTGTCGGATAACCTGTTCATAGTTGGACATGGAGTCAACACCTGTGGAAAGAGGCAGGGACACCAGAGGGTGTTACATGTAGAGAGCGATTAGCGGAAAGTTAGAAGATAGAAATAACCCATAACTTTTAGACGTGCAGGCGGTTGAACTGTTTTTTGCACGTGATGATAGATGTTGTTGTTGTTATAATAATAGTAGTGGACTAAATGTTATATCAACCAACTGGCCAACAACCCACCACATGTAGCTTTTGGGTGTGGTTACCATAGTTACCTACCATATATGGACATGCCAGAGGTGGAGTTAGTGGCGTCGAGGTGTTTTCCGAGCATAGTGCTGCGCTGCAGTTGGAGGGACTCCTGCTCCGGCCTCAGCTCCTCGCCCAACACCAGCACATCACAGTAGTCCAAGTTATGAATAATCTCCTCCATCACGCCGGGTCCATGTGCTACACACACACACACACACACACACACACACACACACACTGCTGTAATTTGCCTTCTCTGACGCTTGTACGAGCGAATATTAGTTTGCCATTACCTTGTTTGGTTAATCTTGGCTTTTCAAACATGAAGAACTGTCTGAACTTGTCTAATATTTGGAAAAAACTATCTCAGAATGAAGCCGACCGTTTTGCCGTTGCATTGTGCATTTGAAGGTTTTTAAAACAAACAAAGACAGAGGCTAAAGCCTGCCAATCACAGTGTAAAAGTGAACCACCGTATTATCTGACTATTGAGAAAGAAGACAAATATATTAAGGATCAACACTGTTCCTGTACAGCTGGGTAGGTCTCTATTCACTATTACAATCATTAAAAAGCAGAACAGTAGGGATTTATAACTTTACATTCAATAGTAAGTTAGGTAGCCAACATTTTTCCGTATTTGTTTTAGGTTTTGGAAAGAGATTAAATCGTATTTCTCCTTTCAACCTCTCTGGGTAGCGACTGTAACTATTACAAGTGCCCCAGGAACAGCGTTACCATGTGACCATATCTTGGAAAATTACAGCAAAAGAAAGCTAAAAAAAACAACTCCTTTTTATTAGAGTCAATGGAGTGCAATCATGAAAGTGTCAGACCTCAGTTAGAGCGAGACTTATACTGCGCGGTGATTGGCCAGCCGTGTGTTCAGGGTGTGGCTTAACGAAGGGTCTGTCCTCACATGGCAGTCTGATTGGTGTTGCCATGCCAAAACATTTGTGGAAGAAAACGCTTGCCATTATTCAAACAGCACAGGGCACAGAACACTTGCTCCCACTCCCAATCTCCAATTATTTGTCAACTCTGTGAACACAGACAGTGCCATGAGCTGCCGTGGTAACAAGTCCCCTCAGGCAGCTCCCATCACAGCAGTGCTGGGTTGCTGCTGGGGCTCTGTGACAGTCTGCTAAGCACTAGCCTCCACCTCTCACTGCTGCCCAGCCTTCTCCCTCACTGGACACTCCTTGGGGAGTGAAATGGCTATGCCCATTTAACAGCTTCCTGTTGGATAAAGATAGATATGTGATGTATGTCTGGATGGGGGTCTTTGGAGGGATGCAGAGATGAGGTGGAGAAACGGGGAAGAGTGAGCAAATCACGCAGAAAGAAAGTTGTGTTCCAGAAAAAGTAAGTAGTCTAACTTTAAAATTTAACTCACAGCTTCTTTAGATATCTTCCAAAAAAATTATAACCTTTTATTTCTCACATTTCCACAACCCATGCTGTTATTGTAAACTTACAGGAAGGAGAGATATATGAATGGAGAACAAAAAAAATGAGTGTGAGTGTAGGACTGTCACAGGAATAGTTTGTTTGCAGCCTACACTGCTCTTAAAGCTACACTGTGGGTGGGATGAAAAAAATCGAGGTGGGCTCCCCAGAAAGAATTACTAACAATAGAAGTAGTAAATAAGAGCCGGCAAAGCGCGTGCATGTGAACGTGCACGCGCATAATGCGCGTAACAGTCGTGCACGTGAAT